>QMFG01003309.1:0-11827 GCA_003314545.1 Ramaria sp. MG151
ACCTTTGATCCGAACCTTTGGCCCGACATCCGGCCTTCGTCAGGGTCGAAGTGCCTTATGGGGATAGAAGTCGGGCAGGGTTGACAGCGCGTAGGATTACCCCTGATTGCTCGTTAGGTAGTCGTATATAGTTTCTTCACTAGTAGCGGGGATCCCTAGACTTTTCTCTTTGGATTTCCCCTCTACTAGGTGAGAGTTCCTTCACTGTATTTTCTTATACATATATATATATCTTTGGATTTCCCCTCTACTAGGTACCTGTGGACGCTAGGAGGGTTGCCCTTACACTTGTGGAGATTTTACTGCCTTAGATTGTACTGAGAAATACAAGCCTATTTAAAGGAAAAGCTAGCGAGTGTGAGTCTTTTGTGAATGAGTGAGAAATAATAGGGTGATGGAGCAGTTCTGGGGTTGCAATCTATATGAGGGTTGAAATGCACAGAAATGGAACTAATAGCTATCTAAAGCACCTGAAACCAATCTGTGTGCTATGGGAACTACAAATCATGTATTCAACAATTTTATTCAGTGAAAAAGAACAAGAGAAAGATTGGAAAACTTCTGAAACTTCATTTCAAAGCTCTGGGTGCTTGTTCCAAATGAAATGGAAGTGTTTGGCTTCAGTCGGGGATCGGTGACAATAGGGGTGGATGGAAATGGTAAATAGATTGCTCCATTGATGTTTGGAAGTGTTTTGGAGTCGCATGGATATTTGAGCCTGTTCATGTCCAAACACATATATGTGTGTGTTTGTGCTCATGTGGGCTAGGGGATGCTTCACTGGTTGATTCTAAAAATGTAAACAGAGTGTATTCTAAACCTAAAAGCTTTGAATTGAAGTCAGTAATATTTTTGTGATTGTTTTCTATTTTATTGAGTTCTAAAGCGGCTCTGCTGATCTTTTGAGTAGATTACATAATGTAAAGTTCACAGGGTAGAATAATAATAATAACATGTTATTCCATACCTCCTCTACTCTCTCCCAAATTTGCCAAACTCCCTTGGGTGGTGTTGGATACTTCTTAAGCCTGTCTTTTGCATAATCCCAGAGGTGCTCAATAGGATTCAGGTCTGGAGACTGTGCAGGCCAGTCAAGGAGAGTGATATTGTTGTTTTCATCCAGTTCTTGGTGTTCTTTGACTTGTGCTTTGGGTCATTGTCCTGTTGAAAAATTACCTGTTCCTCAGGAATTCCACTTTCCTCCAGGCTGGGAAGCAGGTGGTCCTCCAAAATGGACACAAGCTGATCAGCATCCATCTTCCCCTCAATCTCTGCAAGCTGGCCAACACCATTCCATCCCATACACCCCTATACCATTGTTTCCCCCTCCAAACTTGGCTGTCCCCTGCACCTCTGTCTCAATCAACCCCTCTCCCTTCTGTTTCCAGACCCACTACCTCCCATCTGACCCAAACCTATTGATTTTGGTCTCATCTGGCCAAATCACCCTCTTCCATTCCCCAGTCCTCTACAGTCCACTCTGTGTGCTTCAAAGCAAAGGCCAACCTCAGCTATCTATGATTTGCACTGAGGAAGGGCTTTTTCTTCTTCACCACATGTTGAAGTTATCCACAGCTGCGCATCCACAGCTGCGCATCCACAGCTGCACATCCACAGCTGCACATCCACAGCTGCGCATCCACCAACTGCACAGCCACAGGCTTTTCCATCCACTCGTCTCTACAACATATATAGAGAGACAAGTCCTTCGAGTCACCTCAGTCCGTTCTATCTACAGACAACTGAGGTGAGACACTCTACCTTTCTTTTATAACTTGATACTTATACATGCACATTATATGTAGATTACTATTTAGGTGACAATAAATTCAGTCTGTTCTATCTACAGACGACTGAGATTACTATTTAGCTCACAATACCACAGCCTTGAATGAATGTTTCCTGAGAACTCTTCTGACTGTTTCTGAGGAGACTGGGTGGGGGATAATTGTATTTATGTGTTTGGTGACCTGAGTAACATTGGCAGCTCTGCCAGTAGCAATTTGTGATAAAATAGCATGTTGATCTCTAGAGGAAAGCTTGGGGGGACAACCTCCAGAGGAGCAGCGCTGGTTAGGATGGAGAGTTCTGAGATTCCTGGATACTGTGGACTGGCTGAGCCCAAGTCCTGAGGCAATAGTGCAAGTGGAATGACCATAAGAGGCCAAGGAGAGGATGTTTTCTTTTTAAGCAGAGGAAGTAGGGTGCATTGGAGTGTAGTGAAGTTCTGGACATGTTGGAGGGGATTGAATGCCTTAGTTTGAGTTCTCATGAAAAATAAGGTTACTATAATAACCATCTATCAAGGGTTGTATATTATATAATAGATGGAGCATTAGATTCTGATTGTTCTGATACCATCTCCCAAAACTGAGTCAATGGGCCCTTGATTTGAATTGCCCATATCTTCATCACCCCTGATCAGAATTATATAATTTTTTAATGGTTGCATAGCCCTGATCAGATTCTTTCTTTGATGCACCAACACTTTTTTCATATATGTTTTACATTCAAATCTATTCAATGAATAGTCCAAAAGTGTCAGAATCCAAATAATAGCAATAAATGTTGTGGATAGATGTTGGATTAGTAAAAGTGTTCGGAAACATCCCTAATAGTAATAGAGTGGTTTTGGAAAGCAAATGGAAATCCTACAGTAAAAGCGAATGACTTTCGGAACGTCTGCAAATGAAGTGCATAGTTCCGAAGAAACAGAGGTTCCGAAAGGATTCTATCTCGTGAATCGAATGAACTTTGCAGTCCATGTCGATCACAGCCAATGATCTTACATTCCTTGAAGTGGATTTAACTAATAAAAGTTGAATTGAAGGGCTTACTCAAAAATATACAGTTGTTGGTGAAGTTGAGTTGGGAGTGAGTTTGGCAAGTATGGGTGGAAAGTCAAGTTGACATACAATAATTGAACTAGGGAACATACATGCGAATGTGTTTAGCTATATACCGAAGGGTTCAGAAGCGAGGACGAATAGGAATGAGTCCGTGAGGATCGGAGAGTGATCAATGTACATGTATACTAATTAAAGGCCATAGGAAACAAAGAACAAGGGTGGTAGGAAAATTGTGAATGAAGAAGAAGATTAACGGACCCACAACAACTCTTGAAACATGTTTCCAAATCACGTGGCTCTTCGGGTAGGGATAGTCATGCCTAAATATTTCAGATAGTCATTATGAGAGTCTAGAACGTTCATACCGTTAAGCCTGATGATATGGCAAGTCATCGCAAGCTTTGAGTGAATATGAATAACTCAATCCATAGTTTCATGGTGAAAGATGGGGATAGTGATGGGGATAGTCAGGGTGGTTCTTTTCTAAAAAAAGAATATGATGGGACCTGACCACTGATTGCTTCACCAGGATTGTTTCAATAGATGACGTATTTGAGTTGAAGTGATAGGCAAAAGAGTTGTGGGATGAAAGTGATGGGAGTGTGAGAATGTTGTTTCGGACTTCGGACGAAATGCTTCAGAAGGATTGCTTCGGAACAAAGATGATCTGAATGCGATGCCCAAATTGTGATCGTGACAAAAAGCACCAAACATTGACTCAGTTTTGTGAGTCGCTGTACTAAGGGGGATGGGGATTCAGGGATGGATGACCAATGTCAAGGATGCAAAACTAATAAAACAGCAAACGATCAAATGGATAGGAATAGAAGTGAAATGATATCCAAAGTCAAGCATACTCTGGGTCCAAGAACCAAAGGCTTAGTGGTAGGCTTGGGTCAGGCTTAACAAAGAGCACTCTCACACCATTACATTCTTGACAACACTCACTTTCTGGCTAATAATCTACCTTATGTTATATATCACATTACCATCTAGTAAACTTACTGTACATAATGAGGTGTTTACTGATCCATGTATTGCTAGGGCTGTCTGAGCCATCTGAGCTGTTTGATAGAGAGTGAAATTACATCTAGTGACTCACAATTAGGGTTGTCATGGCAGTGAAGGGATAGTATCTTAAAGTTTTTCATTCATTGAAATAACTAGACAAGAACACACAGGTTTGAATTATATTCCTGGGGAGGAAGCAATGATACCATGATACTTCAGTCACTATTTTTAGCTTTCTTCAGAGTTTTTCTTGATGGGGATACTTCTGCCCCCAAGGTGTAGATGGCTGTGGAGGTTGTTCGAACTCCGACAGACGGAGTAGCCGTAAGATTGCTGAGCACTTAGTATAACGACGTTTACGACTTCACGACGACTATGGACCGCTCAAATTCCATCTCATCCACTGCCTCCTCAAGCTCAGGCTCAGGATCCCGACCAGCCTCCACTTCAAACCCGTTTGCTTATCAGACACGCCTCCTGGAGCGTACCTCGTCTCTGTCCCGAGCCAGCTCTATATCTAGTAGGTTTCCCCCTCTTCCAAGTACCGTGAGTGCCCCTCAGGCAACAAGAAAATGGACGCCCACCCATCGCGTTGCAAATAGTATGGACACAGTGAGGGGGAAATGGGAAGAAAGGGCCAGAGCTGAGCTCACTGCCGACGGAGCACCCGCCAGCGACCACAGGGGTAGCTCAAATTCTGGACAGACATCCGCTCCGACTTCGACTCCTAAACGGGCAAGTTGGACTCCCGAGTACGCCGGCTCCCAACGAATCAAGTCGTCCGAACAACTGCCTCAGAGTACACCAAAGAAAGGCCGCTCAGATAGCATACCATCGGTCCCCATGCAAAACACGACCCCTCCACTTTTGAAAAGGCACACCCTCCCAACTCCCATTTCTGTACCTCTTTCCCCCGGCCCAGCTGATTCCCATCAACCAATACCCTCTTTAAATCGGATTCATATCCCCACTTCCGCTAATTTGGACACCTCTTCCATTTCTTCCGTGAAGCAGTTGTCCGGTTACTCTGCGGAGACGCCAATACAGTCTCCTTCCATTGATAGAACACATTCCTCATCGTTGTATACGCCTCGACGCATCAATACCATCGAGACATCTTTCCCTCCTACTCCCGATACTCCGAGCACTGTATCTCATCGATATCAACACTTGTCCCAAGCAGTTCCCGAATCCCCAACGAAGGCTAGCTCAAGTAATCTGTTCCGTTCTTCTTCCCTCTCTCGGTCTTCACACTCTTCCGAATCACATGCATCATCCGTTATGACACCTGCGCCATATCGGAGCTCATACCTGACTAGCAAGAAGTCTGGCACATATGGTAATACCATGGTTGTCGGTCGTAAGCTCGGTAGACACCTCCCTCGTATCGCCAGTGGTGACGGGAATCAAGATGAGGCGGTCGATGACTCGGATGATAAAACAACTGGGCAGGAGGAGGAGAGGCGTTTGCGTGAAAGGCGAGAGCGACGGCGGCAATGGGATCTAGAACACGGACGTGAGGTGCGGCACCAAGACCTATCCCCGACAAAGGAGGTGCACGACGATCATCTTGGAAAGGAATCAATAATCCCTGGTGTTACAGGTGCAGACGATGTGCAAGGCATGCGTGGTCGACTTCGGCTTTCTAAGACGGGTGGTGCGCCAAGTTCGTCTGGGGTTGCCACGCCACTCCCATCTTCTCGACTAGCCTCTGGGTTATGGGCGGATACTCAGCGTCACTTGCTGCAAGCTTACGAGTATCTTTGTCACGTTGGCGAGGCCCAGCAGTGGATTGAGGGCTGCCTCGGAGAAGAACTTGGGTTTGGTGTGGTTGAGATGGAAGAGGGCCTACGAAACGGTGTTGTTTTAGCAAAGCTGGTAAGAGTTTACGAGGGAGAGGCAGTCGTGCGAAAGATCTACGAGGTAGCACTTCTGTTAGCTTGGCTTGGAAAGCAGAGCTGATAAAGCGGTTTATAGGCTCCAAAGCTGGATTTTCGTCATTCAGATAACATCAATTACTTTTTCAATTTTGTGCGGCGCGTAGGTTTACCTGAGGTAGTTGAAATACATTATATTGATCAAATTTCACTGCTAATAACACTCTCAGGGCTTTATATTCGAACTTACCGACCTCTACAATAAGAAGAACCTTCCCAAAGTTATATATTGCATCCATGCGCTAAGGTAGTTGAAGTTTTCGTTTATTTTCAGACCCATTTACCTAGATGCAGTCACTTGTTGTCACGACGAGGCATGGCACAACGCATAGGGAATCTCCTCGGGCGTTTGAAATTTTCGGATGATCAATTACAGCAAACTCAGAAAGGACTTAAAGATGCCGGCGTAGCTATGCCTAATTTTGGGAACGTGGGTAGAGAGCTTGCTAAGGAAATCAATGAAGAGCCAGAGGTGGAGGAAGAAGCCGAGGACGAACGTACGTATTGTTACCTACCATTTGTGGCGCAATGATCACCTTGGGTCACAGGGCGTGATCGGTTGTTATTGGAATGTGAGGGATCCATTTCGGCACTCCAGTCCCAGGTGAAAGGCTTCTTGTTACGGAAAGCCCATGCAAATCGGCGCGAAACGTTACGTCTTGGAGAGAGACATGTCATTAAGTTTCAAGCACGTTGTCGAGGGGCTCTTGCTCGAGATCATCTCAGTCACCGCCGTAAGCAGCAAATAAGCCTCACACCGTGGATTATTTCGCTGCAAGCCACTGCTTGTGGCATCATCGCCCGTCGATGTTGGCAACGGCGTTTGTCAAATATCCATGCAACAACTCGTGTAGCTGTTAAGATCCAAGCGCAGGCTCGAGGAGTACTGGTTCGGCGACGGTTTACGAAGCTCAAAGCAGCCCTTCGAGGAAGTAAGCTATCGGTTGTGAAGCTTCAGAGCTTTGCTAGAGCCAGAATTGCCACAAGGACCCACAAGGAGGTTGCAAAGACTTTACATACTCCCCAGATGTCACGAGCTGTTATTCAATTCCAGGCGGTTGCTCGTGGCGCTTTAGGGAGGCGAGTAGTGGACGAACGTCTTTATGCTCTGGAACAGGTCGAACAATACGTAGTGAGTATGCAGGGACATGCTAGGGCCGCTTTGATGCGGCGGCGGGTGCGAAATCAGCTTGCCAAGCTAGACGATGTTTCGGAGGTTGTCGTGCGCATTCAAGCAGCCGCACGAGCCTATGTAGCGCGGAAGAGGTTGCTGAATCTCATTCGTGGTCTTCGCAAAGCTACTCCAGTCGTTGTTGGCATTCAGGCTTTGGCGCGAGCCAGCCTTGCTAGGCGGGTCCACGTGGATATGAACAAAGCGTTAGCAGATGTTCAGGTTGTCTCTGGAGTCGGCGGCTTTCAGGCTTTGGCTCGCGCTGCATTGACACGCAACCGTCATCGTGAACAGCAGAAGCACTTAGATTTTGTTGAGCCTGACGTTGTTGGATTTCAAGCCGCTGCGCGAGGAACCTTAGTTCGTAGCGAGTTTCTCGCATGGCGAGACCATTTACACCAAAGTCACCCTGCTGCTATCCATCTGCAGTCTTTATGTCGAGGCTTGATGGAGCGAAGGAAGTTCCGGAGGAAGATGCAATATTACCATGCGAATCTCAACAAAGTCGTCAAGATTCAATCGTTGTTCAGGGCCAAGGAGACTCGTGAGCAGTATCGACAGCTTACACTGGGTAAGAATGTCAATGTTGGGACGATCAAAAACTTTGTGCATCTACTAGATGACTCGGAGGCTGACTTCGAGGACGAGATTGAATTGGAGCAGCTGCGAAAACATGTCGTCGAGAGCATACGGGAGAACCAACAACTGGAGACAGATTTAAACGAACTCGACGTAAAAATTGCTCTTGTGGTGCAAAACGTGAAGAGCTTCGAGGAGCTTATCAAGGCCCGTAGACGACATGGTGCTGACAGTGCAGCTGCACATGCTGCACGCGCGTCTGTCTTGGCAGCGCACGGTGATCCATTTGCTAGTTCTAACACACTCGATCACACTTCAAAGCGCAAGCTAGAGTTGTATCAACAGCTTTTTTACCTTTTGCAGAGCCGAGGCGAATATCTTGCTCGTCTATTCTTCCGGCTTTCCCGGGCTGACGTTCCCGAGAAAACCAAGCGGTCCGCGGAACGCATCGTCTTGACACTGTTTGGGTACGGTCAAGACCGACGGGAAGAATATTTACTTCTTAAGCTTCTCCAGGTAAAAGTTCTGCGATTGTCATTTTCTACATTGCTAAGTCATCGTCAGCTCTCTATTCGCGAGGAAATAAAGGCGGCACGCAGCATTGATGATGTGATTCAGAGTCACCCGGTGTACATGACTATTGCCGTTCATTACGTCCGTCCTAAACAAGTCAGCTATGTCCGCGAAGCCCTGCAGACTGTTATTCGAGAAGTGATCGACCAGGAAGATCTTGACCTTGAAACTGATCCAGCGGTGGTGAGTTTCGGTGATCTAACATTACATGCTGAATTTAAATTGTTTCAGATCTATCGCTCGCGAATTAACATTGAGGAAATGAGATCAGGAAGAATCAGTAACAAGCCTAAGCATTTGACATATCACGAAGCTGTCGACGATCCGGACTCACGCGCTGAATTTATCCGACGTAAGAAATGAGCGAGAAATGCTCATTTACTGGATATTCATCTTTGTTTTTGCATCGACAGACCTTCAACTGTTACAAGCGCTCACCAAAGTCTTTGTGAACGCCATAATCACCTCGACAAAGAAGATGCCCTACGGCATGCGGTGCATTGCTCGGGAGATGCTTCTCGAGCTCCGGGTATGTATTGAATATGTATTTGTGCCCTGCTCTGATCATTGGACCCTTTAGGAGCGGTTTCCTAATGCCCCCGAGGAATCATACGCAACCTGCATCGGGAGAGTAATTTACTATCGGTTCATCAACCCAGCTGTCGTGTATGTATGTGTTACTTGTGTAATATTCCCGACGTTGACATAAGCCATCGCAGAACGCCGGAAACATTCGATATCGTGTCGTCGACACTTGGAGCCGCCGCGCGCAAAAACTTGTCGGAGATATCAAAGATGTTGACCCAGATCACATCTGGACAGCTTTTTGGAGACGACAACCCATGCCTTATGCCAATCAACAGTTTCATCGAGACGGCCATCAAACAGTTCTCTCGATGGTTTCTTGAAAGTAACTAATAGCATACAACTGCGTTATCTTCCACGAGCCTAATCATTAATGATTTTTTGTAGTTGCCAATGTGTCCGACGCAGAAACCCAGTTCCATGCTCATGAGTTTCTCGATGTAACGGTGCAGCCAAAGCCGGTTTACATATCGCCGAATGAGGTATACTCCATGCACACGCTATTGGCGCAGAACTTGAGTAGTCTGGTACCAGTATTACCCTTCCGTTCTTGTATTTTCATACTGAGCTGACGTTAAAGATACTCGAAAACGATGACCCTTTGCGAGTTATATTAACTGAACTCGATGGCGTGCCCAATCTTGGGACCGAGGAGTTGAATGACGCCAGGGATCGTGCCATAACGCTCGAGTTGACCAATCGATTTGCCCTTGTAAAAGGTATGCCACCACGTGCCATTTGATTGCTGCGATTTTGATATTGATTCTTTCGGTAGATCCTCATGCCGATGAGAAGGCTCTTTGGGTGCAATGCAAGCGTGGCGTGCTAGCCATACTTCGCGTGCAACCTGCGAAGGACCTTATTGAATCCCTTTTCCAGCCAGTGGAAGAAGCGCATGAGTTTATGTGGGAAGATATTGTGGATCATGAGTTGGTTACCGACCGCAAACGAAATCGTCGTATGCCTTCTGCTACTGGCCCAGAGTCAGCGTATCGTCTGGAGGACATCCGATCGTAAGTTTTCTGGCTTGCATCTGGAAGATTTGACTCACTTTTTTTTTGCAGTCTCTCTTTCCGAGATGTGAAAGCCAACGCTATTTCATACCTGATCCAACTCGAGAAGAAGGGTAAGGTGACGCGAGCTGACGGGTATCAAGGCATCCTGAATGCAATTGCAAGCGATGTTCGGAGTAAGCACCGAAAACGATTGGAACGGCAGAACGAGATGCAAAGTATGCAAGAGGCTCGAGCACATTTGGCCGACCGTAAGAAGTATTTTGAGGAACAGATCGGGAGCTACCACAGTTATGTGGAAGCAGCTATGAATACAATGCAGCGCGGCAAAGGGTACGTGAACGGACCTGTGTGATCGAAGTGTTGTAACTGACTGTTTATGATAGGAAAAAGCGTTTTGTAATCCCATTCACAAAACAATATTTTCATCTGCGAGACCTGCAGAAGGCGGGCAAAAACCCGCAGTTTGGTTCGTTCAAGTACAGTGCTCAAGATCTGTATGACAAAGGCATCCTGCTCTCTATCGACCAATTTTCGCCCCGCCAGTTCGATCGTGTCGATGTTGTCATCTCGTCGAATAAAGTGGGGGTGTTCTCCATGGAGGTTTACAACAGCGGCTCTGGTGTATCTAGCCTCGTGGCGTCGACTGATCTTCGAATGGAAGATCTTCTCCAAGCGCAGTTCGAGAATCGAGTGTCGCTTGCTCTGTTTGATGGTATGGCCAAGTTTAATTTGAATCTCCTTTTGTATCAGATCAACAAGAAGTACGTCCGTCCCCTCCGCAATTCTGTGCTACATTGAACTCATTTGATGCAGGTTTTACGTCTGACGCCTGGCATCTGGTCTTGACTTTACGGTTCTCTCTCTTAGCATCGTTTTTTTCTCCCTTTGCGTTCAGCCCATGCTCCCATATTCCACAATCTGCCATCCTTAGCATCTCAGCCTTTAGTCGCTGGTTGTATCTTATAGAAACCACAAGATTTTCATAGGTCGTGGGATGTCTGTCAAACATGAAAACCATACCCGTGCTCGCTGTTATAGCGTGTATACCATGGTCTTCGATTGGCGCACGTGTCTCCTCCCAGAGACGCTCGTAAATCCCTATCTCCGTCCTTCGCGACGTGCTTTATTTTCCCATAGACAGTATGAACTGACGGCCCTAAGTGAGTAACGCTATCAGTATAATAAGTACGCACCCATGCTAGACAAATGAAGGAGTGTATTGGTGTGGCCTCGTTTATATTGAGGGGCCTGACCTATCAGAATTCAGTGTGCCAGAGACTACTATTTTGGTACCCGAGAAAACAGATGGTTCTACCTGGTGTGTAGATAAAGGTCTCCCCCACAGTTACTGGATGAATAGGAAGCGGTTTGTGGGATGTCCAGTGAATAAAGTCCCTACGCTGCTCGCCCGAGCATCAAGTGAAGTGCAGTAGTTGTCATCTGTATGGTTTAGTAACAAAGATCCAGAACCGACTTGTAGCTTCTGAAGACCGCTGGAGTTGTTTGGAAGAATGGATGGGATGCAAGGGCGGCTACATGAGTTATATAATTAATTTATGGTAGCACTAGAGACCTTTGGGTCTAGCATTCCCGCGGCCATCAAGAAAACTGCCGCAGAGCGTGTGGCATGTGTCCTTGGCAACTATTGCTAAACAAACATACACTACAAATGACACTCGCAGAGTAAACGTATCATGATAAATGGTCCTTTACAAGTTGTTCTCAGTTACAAATACATTAGTCGTTACTGCACTAGGGCCTATGTAGCAGCGAGGAAGTCCACGAGAACTATTTGATGTCCTTGAGCAACACTTTCGTTATTAAACAAGATGGCGAACTAGCCAAAATGTGTCAAGTTTTGGGTGGGGGAAAAATATACTTGCTAGTGTGCAACTGAGCGTGTCCATCGGAATACCTGAGGCTTGCGGCAACCGGAGACGTGTGGTGTGCACGAGTAGGTGTATGGACACACAAGAAGAGGGAATACGGGTATGAGCTGACGGTGAGGGATGGCATACGCCATGCCCGTTGACTAGGTCTGAACGTCCCTCAGGCCTGGGGCACAAGTGGGCATCCCATGAGCGTCATAAGTGATGGTAACGTGCC
>QMFG01003311.1:0-23489 GCA_003314545.1 Ramaria sp. MG151
TTGTCATGACATCAAATATGGCAAACGCGTGCATATTTTGCCTTTTGATGACTCAATTGAAGGTGTGCCACACGTCAGCTCATGCTTCATGTGTCTCATTCTTTATTCGTTAGGTTTGAGTGGGAATATCTTTGAAGTCTACCTTAAGGTATGTTCTGGACAAAATGGCTTGAATATAGCCTGAACGGATATCCATGAACAATCTAGCCCTACTTCTTGGAAGGTATGCAAACTATGCGTGGTGTACTCTAAACCGCTGACATCCACTTCAGCATACCGACCTGTCCGCAAAGGAGACACATTCTTGGTTCGCGGGGGGATGCGTACTGTCGAATTCAAAGTAATAGAGACTGATCCCGCTGAGTTCTGTATCGTTGCCCAGGACACTGTTATCCACACAGGTGTGTCTCCATATGGACTTGGCTTAATCTCTAAATACCTATTTCTACTTTAGAGGGCGACCCTGTCAAACGTGAAGAAGAAGAATCCAATTTGGCAGACGTTGGCTACGATGACATTGGTGGATGTCGGAAACAAATGGCCCAAATTCGCGAGCTAGTTGAGCTACCTCTTCGTCACCCGCAACTGTTCAAGTCTATTGGTATCAAACCTCCTCGTGGGATCTTGATGTTTGGTCCTCCTGGTACTGGTAAAACACTCATGGCTCGGGCTGTCGCCAATGAGACTGGCGCATTTTTCTTTTTAATCAATGGTCCCGAGATCATGAGTAAAATGGCAGGCGAGAGTGAGAGTAATCTTAGGAAGGCATTCGAGGAGGCGGAGAAAAATTCACCCGCCATAATCTTCATTGACGAAATTGATTCTATCGCACCTAAGCGAGAGAAGGTGAAACATACCATGCTATTCTCATTTTGACATGATACTGAAGATGTCATTATTAGACCAATGGAGAGGTAGAACGTCGTGTAGTTTCGCAGTTGTTAACTCTTATGGATGGCCTCAAGACCCGTTCAAATGTCGTGGTCATGGCAGCTACCAATCGCCCTAATTCTATCGACCCAGCACTTCGACGTTTCGGTCGTTTTGACCGTGAAGTCGACATTGGTATTCCCGACCCCACTGGCCGTCTTGAGATTCTTAGGATTCACACAAAGAATATGAAGCTTGCCGACGACGTTGACCTTGAACAGGTGACATACTGTACACATCTGATCGTGTCGACCGTTGATTGACCTCGCAACCACAGATCGCTGCTGATACACATGGGTATGTGGGCTCCGATGTCGCGTCACTTTGCTCGGAAGCTGCTATGCAGCAAATCCGCGAGAAAATGGATTTGATTGACTTGGACGAAGACACGATCGATGCTGAGGTGCTCGACTCACTTGGTGTAACCATGGACAACTTCCGCTTTGCCCTTGGCGCTTCCAACCCGTCAGCGCTCCGCGAGACTGTGGTCGAAGTGCCGACTGTCACATGGAACGACATTGGTGGTCTCGACAAGGTTAAACAAGAGTTGCAAGAAACAGTGCAGTACCCTGTCGAGCACCCAGAGAAGTTCTTGAAGTATGGTATGTCGCCGTCCAAAGGTGTATTGTTCTATGGTCCTCCAGGTACTGGTAAGACACTCCTCGCGAAAGCTATCGCCAATGAGTGTCAGGCCAACTTCATCAGTATCAAGGTCATTTTATAACAAACGTTTCGTATAGAAACTGGGCAACTGACACATGTTGTAGGGTCCAGAATTATTAACCATGTGGTTCGGCGAGTCTGAGGCAAATGTTCGTGATGTGTTTGACAAGGCTCGAGCAGCGGCGCCTTGTGTTATGTTCTTTGACGAACTCGATTCGATCGCCAAGTCCCGTGGTGGCTCCTCCGGCGATGCTGGCGGTGCAGGTGATCGTGTTCTTAATCAGATCCTGACCGAGATGGATGGGATGAACACCAAAAAGAACGTATTTATCATCGGTGCCACCAATCGACCCGATCAGATTGATAGCGCGCTTCTTCGTCCCGGTCGCCTCGACCAGCTGATCTATATTCCACTCCCTGGCGAGCCGGAGCGTCTCTCGATCTTGCAAGCGACCCTCAGGAAGTCGCCTGTTTCTCCCAATGTCGATCTCGCCTTCCTGGCTAAAAACACACACGGATTCTCTGGTGCCGATCTAACTGAGATCTGCCAGCGTGCCGCAAAGCTGGCCATCCGCGAAAGCATCGATGCGGATATTCGCAAAGCAAGAGAAAGGCGAGAGAAAGAGGATTCCGCACCAGACGGCGAGGTCAAGATGGAAGAGGACGAGGAGGATGACCCCGTCCCCGAAATCACAATGTGAGTGACTGCTAAAGAAAATCATATATATATATTTATGTAACATCTGTTGTTCGGTATCGCTTACATACGTTCACAGTGCTCACTTTGAAGAAGCAATGAAGTTTGCTCGTCGTTCAGTATCTGACCAGGATATTCGGCGTTATGAGATGTTCGCACAGGTATACTTTACCGAAATATTCTCTTTTGCTGTTATTCAGTTGATTTGAATTTCTAGAACTTACAACAATCTCGCTCGTTTGGCTCAACGTTTAAATTCCCTGAGGGAGAGGGCCGTCCTTCTGCCGCGGATGGCGCGGCTGGAGGAAGTAGGACAAATGCTGGGTTCGGTGAAGATGCCGCTGATGACGACTTATATGCCTGAAGGCCTTTATACTTCTTACCCTTTTTCTTTTTCCATGTATTTGACCATGAATCAAACTCGTAGAATTTAACTGTTTTCGTTTTGAGATTTATTGAGGATGTGGCGTTGTGCTACGGTGTATATAAACATTAAAGTAAACATGGACGTCCTTGAATCCGAGACGGTTGTCCCAAATATTTCGCATAACGCGGTATCGGGCGACTGTAAGATATGAGCGAATAATACTTAATTCTGCAAGGGATGTCATTTGACGATTGTGAATACTACCAGCCCATTGCAAGCTTCCTAAGTGACGCTGTGCGCGGATTGCGATGCATCAGAAGCTAGTGAGATACGAGTGAAGTTTGGATGCGTTGGGAATTGCTATAGTTTCCCCGAAGCCGCGTTCAGAAAAGATAGGAAGATGGTTTGGGTTTTTATTCGATGATAGGAGAGTTCTTTAAAGCTTGGATCAAGAAAGCAATGAATGGTCAATTAACACCAACAGAACCTTAAGTATCCAAGCTTAGCACTAGGACAGATGCTGTGTATATAAAGAGAACATACTTTTCATTGAAAAGCCACTGGACATCCTCAACATCTCCTGGGCCATACCATGCTAATGCAGGCAAATGCTCCTCACGTTCACCAGTTTTCCCATTCAACTCCTGGGCCGTCTGCATCAAATGTTGCTCTAAATTCCACACTTCTACAGTCGCAGCAGAATTCTCTTGTGCAGCAACCATGATGGCAGACAAGAGCATGGGGAACGTTTCAGCGGTGGCGCGAAGGCGTGTGATGAGAAAAGCGACGGGTAAAGGACGAATGTCTGTTATCCAAGTTGCGTACGTAGGCTGACTAATGCCTGGTATGATCACTCCCCATTTTTCGGGTACAGGGACATGAGGTGAACCGGGAAGGAAGAATTTGGCACGCCGAAGTTGATATGCAGCAAGCCCGTTGTCCGGAAGGAAAGTGCAGCGAATGGATGAGCTATCTGGGCGCTGCTTACTTGTTAGCCGCTCCCGGATGTAGTGGGAGTCTTGTTTCCAAAGCTCGGCAGAGTCCTGCTCAGACAGCCAGCGCACGTCGCCTCTGCATTTGGCAGTGGGATCTGTCATCCATACCGTCTCGGTCGGGTCTTTGAGCCTCCAGCCAAGATGCTTAACGGTTGGCCCACAGGACTCATAATATAACGGGCCGATGTCACTCCAGAGAGCAGAAAAACAAGCGTTGCCGGCACCAGGAGGAAGTACAGGAGGGGCACCCCACTCTGAGGGGAACGAGGGAAGTGATCCTGGAGAAGCAATGACATGGTGTAAGAGTCGCATCATGTGGCTAGCGTAGCCATTTTTGCGGTGCTGAGGGGGACAGAAGACAGTAGCGATGCCATATGCGAACACCTGCGCTGGTTCGAGAGAAGCAGCATCCTGAACGAGAGCATTTCTGCGGAAGCTGGAGCAGCGTGATATGAGAGTTGGCCTCTATCATAGATCTATCAGCCTCTCACGTCTCGCAAGCGGACAGGATATCCAACGTCTGCGGGTTATTTCTGGGTGCTAGCACCCATGTCATAAGGCGCCCATCCGCAGCATGTTCGTATATGTCCAATAAATCTGCGCGTCCCAAGTATTCCTGCAAACTGAGACCCCGTCCACATTGTGCATGGTTGACTCTTCTATACACTTGAACCTGGGAATACTACAGGTTAGGGCTTGCACATGCTTACGCACACAAGATAGCACCTGTTCAGAAGTGGCAAGGAACAATGAGGTCTCTTTGAGAACGACGGCGGCCGCCATCGCAAATTGATGGTTGGCTTGACTTCCCAGGGTAAGAAAACCCACATGTGATTCAAATGCCGAGAAAGTAGACCTTCTTGCGCACAGGATGACACATTGTTTAACGCCAATAACCCATTGACCGGACGAGAAAACCAGCTACCAAGTTTGAAACTTTTCTTGGAAAGGTCGCAAACTGTCTAGGGCGCTTAGAAGCGCGGTTGGCAGGAGGTCATCTTACTTAAGCTTCCTTGACCTGCTCGCTCCACTTACGACGGCTGCTGGTTACGATACTAACAATGTCCTCGCTAGATTTCTCTGACCCACGCATAGGGATAGCCCACGATGCACTTATTCACAATGCTTCCACCCGATGGTGTGTTAATGTGTGTCCCCATTTAATGCAGTTCAAGACGTTTTTTAGGTTCCTCTTAGAGTACGGCCACGGGCCACATATGCTCGTCCTATCTGCAAGCGGCGCGGGAGATGTGGACGAATTGCGCACTCACCTTCAGGATAAAGTCTGTTACGGAGTATTTCGAGAACAGACCCAAGATAATAAATCCCTGCGTGTCTCGATAAATTATATTCCCGATTCTGTAAAAGGGGTGTGGAGAGGTGAGTTGCGATGTAACATATGATTGCTAGTCGAATGGTCTATAGTCATGCTGTCTTGAACAGCTCGTGCGTTGGTTCACGTGACAGCCGTAGCTTCCAAATTCAAGGTGAGACTTGACATGTGCTTTATGTGCAACCCTGTGCTCACGCTATCGCCTCTTAAGGTACATGAAGTCTTGAATGTATCAAATCCTGACCAGTTATCTGTACGAACACTACGCTCCACTCTTAACCTACCACCCCGCGTACCTCTAAGTTCCTCCTCTGCTCCTTTATCTAATATATTAGGGTCAGACGAACGCCCCAATACCACCTCCACCTTCCAGAATCCTGTCTGTGTGCCACCGTCTCCACCTCGGACACGTTCACCGAGCCCAACGCATGAGTCTCGCTTATATACAACGTCCCTACCTACAGAGAAGCAAAATCCTCCCAATACTCAACTTTTCACCACTGGAAGCGCCCCCCTCCTACCAATCACTCTTATTAACCATACGAGCACCCTTCTCGCAAATATTTCCACTGCGGATTCCTCCAGCTCACCAAAAATTTCCACTCATTCTCAGTTGCCCCCTAACACTTTACCAGTATCCTTTCAGTCCAATAACGAATCCCGGATACCACATACTCCGCTCAACCCGCAGAACGTTTCGTGGTTAGCTAAACAGGGCTCTCCACTCCCTCCTCCACCTCAATCGAAGAACGAAGTCCACCTTCAAGATGCACAGCGAAGATCGGTTGACTCAGACGGTCACCCTGTAATGTCTCAAATAGGCTTAATACCGGACTCTAACTCAGTGACCTCACTTTACACTTCCGATCCCTCTCTTACTGCACCTCCTCCGTCTTCTATTCTTCCCCATTCTGTTAACCGCGGCATTTCCACTCGACGTATCGAAGGACTCAGTCCCCCCATCGATGGCCTCCCACCATCATCTTTATCCTCACCTCCAACGTCTCAGCCAAATACATCTGTGCCAGTCACTTCTGAAGAATTCATTCAGCACGCCGTTACGAACACAACAGCTGCGGAGGATCCAGGATGGTTTTCCGCTCCGAAGAGAATCTCGAGATTTCAAGAGCGAGCATCCTCGCCAGCGGACAAGGAAGAAGAAAGGAAACTGGTCATGTTGGAGGAAGAGCGGCGTCGACGTGCCACGGAGCGGGCGAGACGAGAGAAAGAGAGCAGAGAAGAGGAGGAAGCTCGCCAGAGAGAATTTGAAGAGCGTAAGGAACGAGAAAAGAAGCGGAGGTTGGAAAATGCTAGAAAATCGGAAGAACGACGCGTTGAACAAAAACGCCAACAAGAAGAAGAAGAGGCTCGCAAAAGGGCCGAAAAGGAAAGAAAGGAGGCGGAACTCCGAGAAAGAAGAAACCGAATTAAACAACGTTTCGAGAAGCAGGCGGGAATGGATCTCCTTTCAGGATTCATTACTTTAGAATCATCTAGCAGCTGGAAGCGCAGGTACTATCGACTTTCTACCGAAGATTGGATTTTTTTCAAAAACGACGAAGTGAGCAAATTTTTCATGAATGCGCATTATAGTTTGATCTGACTGTATACTTATTCAGGACACTACGATGCCGATACACGCACTTGAGCTCTCTCGGATACGGGCACTACGCGAATGGCATGAAGGTTACGAAGAACTAGAGGCTATACCTAACAGCTTCGCAGTCGAGTTCAAAGATGATGCGCCTTGTTTATTTTTCGCAGACTCTGCGGAAGACAAAGTAAGTTTGGGCTACTGAGTGCCAACTCTCTTCATAATACATAGTTGGTTGCTGAACTAGCTCGCACTTGTAGGAAATTCTCTTGGGACTCTTAAACCAAGCAGCTGGATTATAAGGATAAGTCCATCTACCACAAATCTTAGATATATTGTTCTTATCTATACACTTACGGTTCCTGCACTCCTCAGCAATGTGATGCTATGATCTGATTTATGCTTTAAAGTGTTGCATGTCACTTGTCCAAAATTGTGTTTATCGATGCATGGAATGATATCATTATACTGACCTACATCTCACATATTTCATAAATGACTTGTGTTCGGGTGTCGACTGAACACGAATGGGACTGAGTGTCCTAATTCATGGAGATTGGACTAATTGTTGGCTCAACATCATGGATGTGTTCAAAGAGCACTGCAGCGAAATCTTTATTGAACGAAAAACCTATATAATATAATCTACGCGCATGTTCATTATTCTGTGTCTAGCGTGTTGCACAAAACAGGAAACTACTCGCCTCAGTCTGGGTATAACCGAGTGAGGTGATAAGACTACCTATATTCTACTTATATATAGTATGAGGGTAGGAATGTGGACACAGACAAAAAGGGTGAGACTGTATGTGGACTGGACAAAAAAAGGGGGTATCCAATGATAGATCTGGAGATATTGCGGTGTGGTTCTCAACAATATCATGTTCTTTTGAACTTGATCAGCCTTCCAGTTGATGAAGTAACATGCCCTCAGCAACACAGAGTTGTTATATCAAATCCGTCTCCATCGACTCAGTCTCACCAATAATCAGATCACCGCAGCCAATGTCTGCTATGATGGTGCACACCTCAAATTTAACTGTCGCTCCCATTCACTGTTCGAAGTAACCATACAAAAACTTGAGACATCCGAAGACAAAGTAAGACGTGGCGCTTGTGGATACAAATCGAATGCAATGTGTCTGTCGGAGGGGTAGAGAAGTTGATAATACATCAATGGGTGCGTATATCGTGATCGAACGATTGGAGGGTATCACATTTAGTGTTGCCTGACTGATATTGGGAAAAACTGGAACGGGTAGAGACTCTATAGTCGGTATGCAAGAAAGAATCGGTACCAGAGGGCTCTGAGAAAGGCGGTTGGGAAGAACTCGAACCGACTGGGAAGTACCCTGTGCTAGTCCCAGGTATATCACCGGCAAGCGTTTGAGATGAACCTGTGCCAGAAAAACGATCTAGAATGCCCTCGAAACCCTGCGGGGACACTGTGTGGGCTGAAGGGCCGTGAATATCAACAAACGTCCAGTGACGACGTGGAGTCATAACTTCTGAAGATTCGGAAGGTAACGAAGCCAGAGACATAATTGATGCTGCAACAGAACCAAAACCAAGCTCATGCTCAACTACTCTCCGTGAAGATTCTCTGTCATGTTGCATACCCCCGACGTCGATAACATAGGACGCTCTTTCATCCGAGGTAATAATCGTGGACTGCGTCTGTGGAGGCAGGTAACGTACACTTGGGGAGGAGTAGTTCTTCATGAACACGGGGACGGAGAGGCGGCGCGGAGATCGAGGATCTGTTGAAGTTCCACCGCATGAATGACGAAGTGCTGCTGCAATTGTCACAGTTCGATTGTCCTCTTCATCATCCGGACTTAAAGTAAGATGGGTGGTATTGTCCTTGTTTTCTGAATCAGGGGCAATCCTGGTAGCGTCAGTGAGCGCCGTGGGATTCAGGTGTAAATTGACAGGTGTGTTCAGACTAAACGTCGTGAAGGGTCGCGGACCTTCTATCTCGTCCAAATGTGCTTCAGGGTCGTTGGATCTGGCGCGTTCAAGGGTCCATTGAGATGATGCTGCAGACCAGAATGATGGTAGTGGCATTGGAAGTGGTTGGTGAGTCGAGGGCTGGGTACGTATATCATCCTTGACGGGAAATATACCCTGAGGCTCGTGTAATCCTGTACTGTTCCCTCTGATGATTTTGATTGCAGCCTCTCGTGGGCTTGGATGTTCCTTCTCCGTATCAGCCATATCGCCAAGTTCCTCCTTAGCTCCGTCGGCGCCAACAGATCTCCTCGAGCATTTTTGTTTCAGCAGGAGCCAAAGTAACATTATAAATAGGTTCGCAGCCACAGATCCTGCAACAGCTACGCCTATCAAAGTAGCTGTAGGCAGCTCGAAAAATCTCCTCTCAGTGATCTGAGGCGAAGCAGCCAGTGGGGAACCTAGGTCAGTATTAACCACAATTGTCGAAGACACTCTCGATGGATTCACATAGGACTCGCTGGAGAACGTAGGGGAGGTTGTTGGTGCAATACTTGTTACTAACAAGTTTGTGGGTAAGTGAAGTGTACATCGGGATATATGCGCCTGACCTGTGGCAAGGTCTGATGACATTAGTGGCATCGGAAGCTTGGTGGTTTGTTTGATGGTTTCTGTCACGGTTTCTGTGGTGAGGGGCGTGTCGGCGTGCCGAGTTTCTAATTTAACAACCGTGGCCAGCCTGTGACCCACTTTTGTATGGGTGAATGTTGTGTGATTATGGCGTCGATGGCTGGCATGAGAATTAACCGAAGACTTTACGGTGGATATGACATAAACAGAGCAAGGATTCGAATCTAGAGTGCCAAGAGGAGAAGCCATTGCAACCGCGAACTTGTTGACGATAGGGAAGATTAGATAGATAATGAAAAGGCAACAGCTATGGGCTTGCATTAATATGTGGAGAGCTTTCTTAATGTGGTAATGAATGACTGTGGTAGCAGGCCAGCTTCGGTCCCAAAGATTGGGAAGAGAAGAAGCAAAATATTATCACGTGACCGCGAATGCGAAGCGTTGTCACTACGCTTGGAAGCATGTGTGAATCGATCCTAGACAGGAGGTAACAATTCAAATTGCTTCATGCCACCTACGGTAAGCCTACCGCGTATTCTCGTCCGTTACCTTCATTACTTTCTCAAGTGCAGCGACGCCGTCGGTCTTTTCATCAAACGCAAAGAAAGGCAAATCTAGAAACAGCCACCTTTTCATCCAATCGGGAACCGGGCGATAAATGTCGGGCGGAAGAGGCAAGAGAATCGATGTGGAGCGAAGGTATTCCTGATAATTTTTCCAAGCGTCAGGATATTGATCTTTATTGGAAGGTGCGTAGGTGAGGAGATAAAACCGTTCAGCAGTGGGCTTCTCGGCAGTAGGGATGCCGGAACCGAATAACAATAGGCTGTCAGATAATTAGAAGAGTCTGGTAAGGAAAGCAGGATATTCCTCGTACACGGTAGTAAAGACGGGCGATGCGATTGCGGCGTACTGTGCGCGTTTTGCACCCTCAATCAAACTGCCGTCCGTGCTCGGAGAGAGGCATAAAATCCAGATGCCCCACCAGCACAAAATCTCTCCAAAATATGGAGGGTGGCGACTCCAAATCCAAAAACCGATCTACAGATCGATTGCTTAGTCATGAACGGGTTGAGCATTGTCTCCAGAACCATACATTTGGGGGCTGATCTTTAGGTGGATTCGACGACCTGAACTGGAACTATGAAGAGATTTGTATTCAGTTAACAAGTGTAGCTCAGCCGCACTGACCTTCTGGATGTCAGCGATAGATTCGACGACCCAGCCGACGACCCACAAAATGATTCCAGCGATATCACGGCCGGTGCCAAAAGACGGGTTAGATCCATTACGCGAGGTGTCGGAGATGGCGGGAGAGTTGAGGATTGTGACTGGGAGAGAAACCACCCAGACCTGAATATCAGGAGTCAGACCTGTTGAATATAGTGGATAACAGGTACTTGCCCATATTATCTGTACTGGACGAGGAAGAAAAAGAAGCTTGATAAATATCATCATAGATCAAGCATTGCGAATACCTATCCAAAAGGCTGATATGACGCACCGAGTTAGAAGCTGGCTATTGTCAACAATGTAGAACGTACCCAGAAATTTGAAAAAATGCGAGCGGATGGCATCAAATCGCGCATCACTTCTTTTCAAGACCCGAAAAAGTAAGAATCCTGTGCGTGGCTTGGTAAGTTTAGGACCTTATACCTAAAGTTTGCAACATGGCTCACCTGCTAGACGGGATGCCCAGACCATCACAAAAACGCTGGCAACAACATTCCGTGCATGAAAAGTGTCCCCAAAGCATAGTGTAACGATTGCTACAAGAGATTAGGCAGCATGTAAATCGAAGTGACTATGAAATATTCATGATTGATCAAGTTGACTACCTACCTAGGACGAGAAAGTTCGTTCCTGTCGAAGTTCAGGCGAAGATCAGATGAGATTTCAGGACATACCTCCTGTGAAGTCTGTTACTTTATCAAACTTCCAGCATCCTATGTTGAGAATAAGCTAAAAGCAGCGTAACTTCAATGCACACCTGAAATGTCCAGGCTATGAAGAAGCCCGAAAGCTGATATAGTGTCGTGATAAGAATAGTGATGGCAAGATAATACTGGTCGAGTACATGGACGACCATTTGGATACTGTCGTAGCAATGACGAAATTGCCGTCGAAATATACCGCAGGTCGTTAACTGGTTAAACGCACAACGAACGGCTAGTGTTGTAGAGAGTATTGTAGAAAACGGTCCAGCCACAGAAAAAGTAGAAGCTCAAGCTTAATGCAGTTCCGTTCAAGAAAGGATTACTTTACCTATTGGAGGGCCTGAGCTGTGGGAACCATCGTCCAGAATTTCGTCCTTGAGCGGATCTTTCATATACAAGCTCCGACACAAGGACGCTGTGCTTTTGCTTTACTTCCCTCCCCCCATCACCTCCCTCAACTTTTTAGACAAAAAATCAGTTTTCGTTCTTCCTTTTTTCTTTAACCCCTCATCGTAGTATGTCAAATGCATCATTAAACGGATCCACTGGCCTGGAGAACAAATTCTGTAGGCATATTCAAATTTTTGAAAAAAAATTTCACAGCAAAACCTCATTTTCGCCACTCATCGATCTTTTCTTAGCTGGACTCGGAATAAACGGTGAACGATCTGCATATGTTCCCCCCCATCTTAGAGGAGCGCAGCGCGTCCCTCCACCACAGTCCAACGGGTATGCTCCACGTTCCTTACACATTTCTTTTAGAGCATTCATCGTTTCTTCTTAGGAACGGCTGGGCTGAACCCCGCACCACTCCTTCAACCCCCAGAGGTGGAGGTGGAGGATGGGGTGACACGTCCCGAGGCTCATACAGCGCTGATCGACCCGGTAGTGGCTTCGGCGCCCCCCGTCGCGGTGGTCACGACTGGACTGCTGTCGGTGGCGGATCAAGCTGGGCATCTCGTGTTGCTCCTGGCGAAGGTAGTTGGAAAGATGGTAAACATGTCATTGGCCAGTCCAATCCGCGTCTCGAGAAAGAGTTATTCGGGGATGCCAAAGATCCCTCTATGACCCATACCGGACTCAATTTCGAAAAGTACGATGATATACCCGTAGAAGCCACCGGTGCCAACGTACCCGAGCCTGTCGTTTCATTTACGAGTCCCCCGCTTGACTCACTTCTTCTCGAAAACATTAAGCTGGCTCGCTACACTACTCCGACCCCAGTTCAGAAATATTCCATTCCCGTAATTCTGACTTCCAAATCAGATCTCATGGGGTATGTGACTACTCTTACGAGAGTTGATCTGCCGTTGATACATATTCCAGATGCGCTCAGACCGGCTCCGGTAAGACAGGAGGTTTCCTGTTTCCCATTCTTTCTTCAGCGTTCTCCACTGGACCCAGGGCACCTCCTCCGGACACGGGGATGGGCCACGCTCGTTCGCGTAAGGCGTACCCTACGACGCTTATCTTAGCTCCTACTCGCGAGCTTGTCAGTCAGATTCATGACGAGGCGCGGAAGTTTGCATACCGCTCTTGGGTTCGCCCTGCTGTGGTATATGGCGGCGCAGATATTGGCATGCAGCTTCGTCAGATCGAGCGTGGTTGCGATCTACTGAGTGCAACCCCGGGTCGCCTCGTCGATCTTATCGAACGTGGCAGAATCAGCCTTGCGAACATCAAGTACCTCGTACTCGATGAAGCCGATCGTATGCTTGACATGGGTTTCGAGCCGCAGATCCGTCGTATCGTTCAAGGGGAAGACATGCCTGGCACGGATGTTCGTCAGACCCTTATGTTCAGCGCCACATTCCCGCGGGACATGCAAGTACTCGCAAGGGATTTTCTGAAGGATTATATCTTTCTGTCCGTCGGCCGTGTTGGCTCCACGTCGGAAAATATTACCCAAAAAATTGAATATGTAGAGGATGCTGATAAGCGCTCAGTACTCCTTGACATACTCGTATCCGAAGGCAAAACCGGAACCCCCGGTCTCACTCTTGTTTTTGTGGAAACCAAGCGCATGGCAGATATGTTATCCGATTTCCTGATGAACAACCGTCTTCCTGCCACCTCTATCCATGGCGACAGGACCCAACGCGAGCGCGAGCAAGCACTCGACACATTCAGGAAAGGACGGACCCCCATTCTCGTTGCTACAGCCGTCGCGGCTCGTGGATTAGATATTCCCAACGTCACCCATGTCATAAACTATGATTTGCCCTCAGACATTGATGATTATGTTCATCGTATCGGTCGTACTGGCCGTGCCGGAAATACCGGTCTCTCAACTGCCTTTTTCAACAGGGGTAATCGCAACATTGTCCGCGAGCTTGTCGAGTTGCTGCGTGAGGCCAACCAAGACATTCCTAACTGGCTTGATACGGTTGCGCAGGAGGCGTCATTCTCTAGCAGTTACCGTGGAGGAGGCAGGGGCTACCGTGGTAGTACCCGAGGCCGTGGTGGCACTCGGGACTTCAGGGCCTCTGGTGGCGGTGGTGGACATGGCAGTAGTGGCGGTTACGGCGGTCGCGGAAGTAGCTATGGTTCCGGAGGCGGTGGCGGTTGGGGCGGCGGCCCTCAGGCCCAATACGGTGGTGGTGGCAGCCAGTCATGGTATGTGTATCACCATCTAAAAAATTGTATTGTTTGACACCGTTTCTGTAGGTGGTAAATGCGGAGTGCATTGACATTCTCTGCCGAAACGTTAAACGATTACACTACATACACAGCTAATTAACGGAGAGCTGACGTTCTCTAGAAGATTTCCAACTCATTCAGTCATCTTGTCATCCCATTTCGTCGACGCCATGCCATTTTTTGACCTCATTGCGCTGCTCCCAGTTGTCTCATCCATCGCTCCTTTGACTACGCATTTTTCCCCTCTTGGTGGCCCTACCATTATTCGTCTTGCTTTTCTCATCGGGCACAGAGTGTGCTCAGTATTTGCATTCATAGACGGCGTATGGCCACACGCATCATTCTGTTCGCTGCACGGTGTATTATCATCGAGCGGTGAATTCGTCGGACCGCATTCGTATTCAGAGCATCGAGACATTCGTATAGAGCATCGCAAACCATGTAACCTAGTCGTATTTCATTTTCTTTCGAAGTATTTGGCTTCTCGTCACCGCAGTCGCGGGTAAGCGGGAGCAAAATACCGTGTGATCTATGTATATGCGAGCGCAAAACTAGAGGCACACGTCAGCACTGTGATCTTTTCCACGACGCTATTACGCCACACCGTTGCCTTTCTTCACATACCACCACTTGTTAACCAGTCCAGCATGTATCGTGGATCATCACCTATATTCGACGTACCAGAGTTCCCTCCCTTACGGAGGGTAAAGCCCCTGCCTAAAAGAAGGCGGACGTCCGGAGAGCCTTTGACCATCCCAGACACCGCGCAGTACAATCCAGGGATGTTGCCTGCGGAGGGGCCAGTCGACATGACATCCTTTGGCCTCGGCATGCCGCTGCCGCAGTACTACATGCCCATGTTCACAGGGGTGCAAGACTTGTTTCGCATGGACCAAGAGGACCACTCGCTAGAATACCCAGGGGGCTTCGCCGTTCCCGTTGGAGCAGCAGATGAAGAAGATCAAGGCGATGGTGACTATGTTGATCACTTGCAGCAGCCGGGGAATACCAAAAAAAGAAAAGTGCCAGCAGCTCATCACTCCATGACTGATCCGTTGTCATCCCCGATAACATTGGAAAACGATGAGTTGGACGAGCAGGGCCAGGCGGTGCTCACGACTGCTAGAACAGATGCTATTGAAGTTACGGATTTGACACCAGTTGTTGCAGCGCCAGCGTCACCCTTGCCAATCATCAGGAAGAACAGAACCTCAGCCGCTACTCTGGCGGGTCTGCAGCACAAAGAGCTGCTGAAGACCCGCAAACGACAGCTGGCAGCTGTGTTGGGGGCTTTGTCACACGGGGATACTCTCGCGCTCGATCAAGCACTATCTGCCAGATACTCAAGCCTTGTCTCGCCTTCTGGACAAAGTAGAGGTGAAGGGAAGGAAAACGATCCTTACGATAAGCCACGACGTCGCTGCAGGAAACGCAGGACTACGGGCTGGGCACTGTTGCCGCCACCTGACGCCACGAGTACAGTTAAAGTCCCGGGGACAGAGTTTACGTTTGGATGTCCTAGTCCTAGTGAGTCGACAAATTCCTCTCTCGTGGGTGAGGAGCAGGCCGTTCATTAGGTGCTGTCTCAGCGTCTGATCGTCTTGTCTCGACGAGGGAAGAGGTGGCTGTTTTACACTCACGATTTGAGGCAGAACTGTCGCGCCAGGCCGCGAAGGCAGCCGAAGTGGCGCGACAGAATGCGCTCGCGGCAGAGAATAGATCGGTCGCTAAACGAGGCAATCGAGACCAGCAGCGGTCTAGAAGTTCAGGCACTATTACTGGGGCAAACTCGAACAGCGGGAATGGAGATACTGGAGGTGCAAGCGCCAAGAGTCGTACTTCGAAGAAGAAGAAGCGGTCTGCACTTGCTAACGCGTCTAATCCTCACCATCTCCGCAACTACGTTCCATCCCGGATCCCTCATTCTGGGCAAGCGCCACCAGGACATGCTCCGACTACTACAAATACCCAGAACCTCCTGAGCCCGGCTCCGGTTCGATTCTTGTCTGCGGAAATCCCGCTTCGGCGACGCAAGAAGACGGCGAGTGCACCTGCGGTGCCGTTGGCCCCGCTGAACCAACAGGAGGACGAATGGATCTGTGCGCTCTGTGAGTACAATCTTTTCTACGGAGAAGAAACAGCGTTTCGGCGCGCGGTGCGGAGCCGGAAGAAGATACTCGTGCGCCGCAGACGAGCGAGAGAGAGGGCGGCGGCGGCGGCGAGTGGGCAGAAGCCGGGAGCTGGACGTGTGGAGAAGACGGCGGGCGAGACGGCGGATGCGGCGGTGGACGAGGAGGTGAGCGGGGGGGACGTTGACGCTCAGAAGCCGGTGAAGCACGGCATTCCAGTGAGCAAGAAAGAAAGAGATAAGCATGGGATATAGACGTGGCGACGCATAATTGCACACTCGCTGTCACTTACCCCTTACAACATACATATACGCCTTCACTTACTTGAAATCAAGTCAAGTCGGGTCAAGCTTTTGTATCCGGTACCGTGCCTGATGAAAGCTCTCGTGATACAAATGATCCCGATTGTGCATTATGCCGGCTTTGGAAGATAGACGAAACGGTGCAAGCGTGAGTTGCACGCCGTACACGGCGACCAGCGACTATATGGAGGGCGCAGCAAGGCGTGTGTAAGACTAGGCGCGTAAGTCGGGCTCTCAGAGACGGGTCGGAGCCGAGGCGAGACAAGGATAAAAGGTGATGATAAATATTATTTCTTTTTTTTTGAATAGTTTTCACCTGAATCATGGGCATCATATATTCGCGAGATCCAAGCCTATTAAGTTGGGTATTAATTCTCATGCGCGCGCCTTTACCCAACCTAGGTTCAGCGACCTATCTGACGGCTACCACGTCCTCCAGCTAGGCCAGAGCGTGAGTTTTTGTCCTTGTGTCCTTGTCGCCCTCCCCTGCCCAGGACGCTGAGCTGTGCGTAGTCCTCTTGACGCGATTCGACGCCCGTCGACACGTTCCACCTCGTTTCAGCTCCTGCCGCGTTTTCTTCTTGCCTTGTGTTCTTCCAATTTCTTCTCCCATTTTTTTTTCCATCGTGGGCTGATCCGCGGTACAGCATGCCTCGTCGCACCTGATAATGAACAGATCGCGCCCCCAGAGATGTCGCTCCCTCAGCCTCATCAATCGCCCAACCTGGCAAATTCGGACTCGCCCCAGGAGCGGGACGACCCATCTCGCCCGAGCAACATCGTCCGTTACGACTCTATCCAAGGGGCTCTGGGTGGCCGGCGCGTCTCCCAACCAGCCCCCGTAGCGTACCTCCGCAGCAACTCAGATATCCCCCCACAGGTCCAGATGCCGCCTGACTCTCGCTACCCATATCCTCCGTCTTCGTCTAGTACTACACAACATCAATATCCCTATGAACAACAGTATCCCTCCTCACCGCCTTCGTATGAGACCCCGGTGTACTCCCATAATGCTCTTCCGCGCATGCGCACCCCTCATTCTCTTTCCGAACCCTCTCGCACTCCTGTCGGCCAGCCCCCTCAAGGCTACGGATTGTCACCGTACCTCACATACCCTCCAGGCCAGTATGCAGTCCCGTCCGGCATGCCAACGCCGTCGTGGGCCTCGCCGTATCCGCAATACCCCCATACTCCAACAGACGCCTCTATCAGCCCCGAGCTCGTGCGCGTCGAGCCGAGTACGCACGTGGCCCCGCAAGCCGCAGGCTCGTATCGCACCTCCGATACTGCTTATTCACCCCATGTTGACGTTGCACGACACATTACAGGCTCGTCTCGAGACAGCGGAGCACCCTCAGACTCCAAGGGCAAGCAGCGCGAAGGCCCACCGCCAATTCATCGTTCCCGCAATCCTCAAGAACCGGATTATCATAAGGTTAGAGCGACAATCCATTCTCGTCGCCTCCCCCAATTTGCCCACTCCGTTCTTGGATCCAGTTATCAGAAACATACCGAGTTTTACTCGATAATGCATCACATTCTCCCGCACTCGGTTCGTTGCCGAGTGCTCAGCCGTCGGGCTTGCCCTCCGATGTGCTAAGTCGAATCTATGACTGTGCCCTCGAAGGCGTCCGACAATTCGACCCATCCGACCAAAACCTTCCACCTCGCTCCCCAACCCCCCATATCCGTCCCCAGCCCTCAAGGGAAGACCTCGGCGGCAAGGGGCCTCCAAAGAGACAGGTACGTAATCGTTCGTTCGTGTCCGATTACCTGTGCTTAGAATGCCCATTTTTCTCAGCGTACCGAGCCCTCAGCCGCCGAATCACAGAAATGTATGGGCTGTGGAGCTACTTCGACACCGGAGTGGCGTAGGGGGCCCCTCGGTAAGCATGCATGCTTGTACCTCCTGGTCAGGCACTGATTCCCGGACATTCATTCAGGGCCTCGCACATTGTGCAATGCCTGCGGCTTGGTGTATGCCAAGCTGGTAGGCCTCAGAGTCACCTTTTTCGTTTCGTCGCTCACGTCACTGTATAACAGATAAAAAAACGAGGGCGAGATGCGGCTGGTAAGTCCATCATGGAAGGTGCAGCTGCCTTTGCTGCCGCCACTGCCGCTGGGACTGTGCCTGGCGAGTTTATTCCGGATTACGGTGGCATGACTACAGGCGGCGGTGGGGGGGTTCACCATCCCCCTCAACCACAGCCGGATGAGGAAGATCGAGAAGCGCCTCCTCAGGTCGGATCTAGCGCGGAAGGGGAAGGCAGCGAGGACGATTCCTATGAAGACCGGCCGAGTCGCTCTGGGCACGGCCTTCAGCGGCAGGGGGACCGCCATTAGACGAAATTTCCATTGCATATACTATAGGGTGTGTCTTGTTTACATGACTGGGCTTTGAACATTACGCTATCACTCATGGCGGGTACGCTGACCTGCTGTGCTACTTGCTTTCCCGCTACACTTACTTCTTTTGGGCTTAATATCAATGGCGAACTACTGTAACTCGATGCTCTGATTTTCTTTGCTCTTCTGTGTAAAATCCTTGACTGTATACATATCCACTAGCTGCCAATTTTTATCATCTTGACTACCGTTTTCCGCCATTTTTGGAGCTGGTTCCCACTCGGGTATATCTAGCCGCAAAAAAATTCTTGATTTGATAGGGTACCTGTTACTCTTCAGGCCTGAGGCCTTGCAGGTTGGCTGCAATGTGATTTAATTTATTATTTTTGGGCTAAAAGTAAAAGAGACTCCTATGCTCTCCTGGCCCCAGAGAGCACCTATTGCAATGAGCTCTTAAGGGGCAAGTTTACTGTAATTCTTGAGAAGAGAAGGACCGCGAGAGAAGACCTACCGCTGCCCCCGTGCTTCGGCTTCGCTCGCTCGCTTCTTTCCGAAGCCGAATGCCGTGCTAGGTGTGTCGTCGAGCTCCAACGTGACAACCCATCTATCTAATTCTGGGTGTTATTTGACAAGGTTAGAAAAAATACGATCGCTGGTTGCTACCCAATCACACTTCTTCAATTCCCTCGTCTTCTGAAACGGCTTCCTGATCGACAGTCCCATCATCCTCGCCCTCGTCCCTTTTGAGCAGATTCACCAACCGCTCTATATGTTCCGAGATCTTTTTTTTTCGTGTTTCATCAGCCAACAACAGAGCACGGGCGTTTCGGATATTTCCAAACTTACTTTATCCACCTGTTCGTTCTCATGCATGACCCGCACGATCTCATAAGTGCCATGATCTCTGAGAAAGTCGCGTCCCCATCGCGTTGTGCATAGGAGCAGCAGGGTTTCTACATGTGTCAATCGGAGAGTACTATCAGGTTCTCGCTGTTTCGTCGGTTCCAGTAATTGCAACGCTGGCGGCAGCTTCTCTAGGTCCTGTCATGTCACACCACCCATGTAAGCGCCCAGTGCATATCAAGGAGTGAATGGATTGGCCCACCTCCAGATCAAATTCTTCGGGCCCAGCAAGCGGTAATAAAATTGCAGGGAGCATATTAACGCCTGGTGCAGATGTGGTTGATGGAGGAACGACAGTTTGGATCTCTTCCGACATGAGAAGTGCCTGGTGTGCAGGGGCATGAAACGCACAATTTCTATCTCAGCTTCAGTCAGATTCAGTAGGAAAGAATTGTAAAGCATTTAATAAAATAGGACAAACTTGATAACTGATACGACTCCACGCCGGCGGATCGTGTCGGGATACTCTGTGAACAAAATCATTTTCGATATCGGGTACTCCATGTCAGAAGTCTGCGAATTGATGGACAATATATTTGTGGGGCTGGGTGTCATAAAATATAAGCCCCCTGAAGGCGTCTGTGTCATACGGTCCACAAGCCGCTGTCAGAACAAAACAGTGTAGGCGAAGCGCAAAGGCGGCGTACCGCACTAAGATTGGCAAAGACACTAGACAAGAAATGAAGCTGTCCTCTTCGTGCTGATTCTATTCGGTTATTGTCAGAGTCAAGCTTGGCACTGGATGCAAAGGCATCTACAAGAAGAGGCAGCGCTGGCAAATCAACAGTATCGCCCTGTGAAGACAAGGGCGTCGGAGATGTTCCTGATCTAGAGTAGACAGGATAGTAGCTGTAGCTCAACGAGGAGTCCGGCACAACCGGGATTTTCATAGATAGAAGGGTGGCACAGATGGAGTGATGCGCTGTGAGGTTGGATAGCAACATGGCTGCAAGATCGGCGAGCACAGAAAGGGGGTGCTGGGGGTCGCAAGTTTGTATAAGTGATACTGCATAACGACTGACATCAGAACTGACTAGAATGTAAGAAACAAGAAATGCAAGGAAAGACGGCTCGGAGAGTGAGGTCACCCAGGGAGGAGAGTCGGAAAGATTAACGAGGGCGCGAAAAGCATCGTGTGCAATAGCCTGGTAGGAAAGTGTGTTCAGAATGGCGGGATAAGGGGGGGTCTCTTAGAACGTCGGGTGACATGCCAGCTGATCACGACAAAGCAACTTCAAGTCTCGTGCAACTTCCGTATCCTTAGCAGCTTCAGCTTGAAGATCTCCTCCGCTTTTCATGCCAGCGAGGAAAATACCTCGATGGGGAGAATCGGTAGAAGTGTGCCCGACCAGATTCTCCAGAGCGACCTGCCTGACTTGGGGATTCCGGTCGTGTAGAAAAGGTAGAAGCTAAGAGGTGTGAATATCATGGAATTTTAGAAGTAAATTAACGGCTCACCTCTTGTAGTTGGGCGTCCATGACGGAGTGTGGTGACACAAATGGGTTTGAAATTCCACTCCGACCTCCACAGAGGCTTTAATGGCTCTGTCTTATAACCAACCTCGGTTCTCGCAGAATCTTCTTTCCAAATACAAGAAATGCTCCCCATCGTTCACCATCGACTTGTATGATGATCATTGGACACTCAACAAGGGCCCTAACAAGTTTCTATACACTCAGCCAGTTTCGGTCAGCGCAACAATCATGCTTGATTATTGTGCGCAACAATGCTAATATTTCCAAAGGGATTACTGGATGAAGTGAGAGCTTTGCGGATACCTGTGGATTTCATCGAAATCTTCGACGCGGCCAACGTTCCATATTACGAAGGTGCCGCAGAGTTACGACTTCATCCCCAACTGCTAATTCAAGGTTGTCGTTCATGAAGGATGTATGATCGTTGAATCTATGGATCACAGGAAGCCTCGCTTGCATGTTCAGCAGTCCACCTCGAAAGAGCCCGAGTATGTTCGGGTGGTGCTTCAGCCCACTCCAGAGTCATTCTATGCAGACCTGTGTTCATTGAATGCCAAGAGTGGCAATACCTGGACCGACCAAGAAGCTCTCGAAGTCGAGTCGAAGATATTGGTAATGCTCCAGCACATTTATTGTTCCCATTGCTCACCCGAGCATTGTAGAATGCTACATGTCCACCCCTCTGTCTTGATCCGGATGTGAACCTCACTCGTATCGTCAATACCGTGATTCGGGCCTCCACACCGTCCGAATCAGTTGTGCTCAAACGCAAACAGGTTCATGAGCCCGAAGAGGACGAGAACGACAAAGCCAAGCGCGCCAAACTTTGGTCTCAATACATGCATCCTCGCAATGGAAGACCATCGTCACAAGCGTGAGCAATCCCACTGCTTACCCTATTGGCAGTGCAGCTGACGTCTATTACCAGTCGGCAGCGTTCCATGTTTGATGTCTTGAACGAGGTTGCCCAGAAAGATGAGAAAGGCGTGTACTCGTTGAAGTGGAAGCAACCGAAGACCGAAACTGCGCCATATCAACCTCAGGGTCAACCGCAGAATAACCACACATTCGCGCCGCCCAGTATCAACAGTGCAGCTTCGTCTCTGCCCAGAGCTCCATCTGCCGCACCTCAGGATGATCAAAAGCAGAAACCCAAAGCAATGGTGACGATGGCGAAGAAGCTAGACACCACAGATACACCAGCAACTCCCATGATCAAGGGAAGGAAGACCCCAATGAATATAGGTGCGAACGCGAACGCGCCTGCGCCTGCGCCCTCACCAGCCCCTGAACAACGTAAAATGGGCTCGACCATTCCGGGTGTGAGCAGAACTCCTGTTGAAGCAACTGCCATACCGGCGAAATCACCTCATCCGCCGCCGCAGTTTTTACCTCAACCACAACAACCCCCCTCAGCTAGTCCTCATCCTCCTGGACTCCCAAATGCCGCTCCAGCTATCTCCAATAGTAAGAAACGAGGTGTCCTAAAAAAGACAGAGGACCAAGCAATACAGCCTCCAGCTCATCCGCCAATTCAACAGCAGAAACCATCTGTAAGCGACAGTAATTCTCTATCTTCTTTTGTACCAATCTGATGCGATTCGTGTTTCCACATGAAAGGACTCGCAAACAAATACTTGGCAACCTCCTGTACCCTCTGCACAGTATTTGTCCCAACCACCTCAAAAGAAACATCCCACACAGCCGCCTCAACAAGCTCCACCTTACCATTCTCACACTCCTATTCCGGGCTTCGCAAACAACAATGGTTATCCTCAGAGCGCGGGGTACAAGAATTCTGGTGGCATGGTACAACATCCAAACATGAATTCTAACCGTAGCAGTCCAATCAATCAGCCCCTTCTATCCCGAGATCCCTTACCCCCCCATTCCCAAAGCCCACACCCACCGTCCCAGCCGCCTCAACAAGCGTCTGCGGCGCCTCAGCACCAGATGACACATCCAGTGCATCCGGGTCAGTTCAATATGCACCCACCGCAGAATCGATATAATTCTGCGATGCAGGCCCAGCCTGGCCTTCATCCACAGCCAATGACACAGCACCCCATGCCTCAACAACACCATACCCAACCGACCAATGCACCTCGTAACGCACCAGGACAGCATGACCCGTCACAAGGAGGCATGATGCACCCGCAAATGCCATACAATGCCCTGTTCCCCTATCAGATGCATATGCAAGGGATGATGAATGGTGTACGTATGGCAAATATGCCTGGAGCACAAGGTGCTGGGGGTCAGTACATGGCTGCGCCAACTTGGCGTGTTGCTGGTCGAGGAGGCGGTCCTCCTATGACCACCATGCCAATGCAGTATCAGCAGCATCAAATGATGGCCGCCGCGATGAATAGAAGTCAACAGCAGGCTCAGGCCCAGCAGGCCCAGCAGGCCCAAGGTCAGGGTCGATAGAAAAAGCCATATTTCCCTTTTACAATACTGTAGCGTCTAATTTTGTATTCGACAACTGACTGCATAAACTCTCGCAAGGCTTACAAACCTGTACTAATTCGGCCAGGTCTTCAGCCTGCTTTTGGCAAATGAGTAGTGACGTCTTAAAGATGATGCATGACACTGTG
>QMFG01003314.1:4384-14476 GCA_003314545.1 Ramaria sp. MG151
GGTTAGGGTTAAACAGACATATTCTCGTATCCTGTATATTTGTGTCGCAACCGAAACGAAGTTTCTCGCACGTTGCGCCGCTGGAATCACCCAAAAATTATGTAATTGTTATGTAATTTTAGTTAGAAACGCTGGAATGTCCCACTAGAGTGCTCAATGTACAGTGAGATAGACGGGTGAGCGGTCCCATCTGTTAATGTTCAGGAGACTGAGTAATAAGATGATTTCTATGATTGCGTTTGTGACGCGATCGTCGCGTGTGAAGTTGACGCGTTCGTTTCACGCGTCGGTCACGTGACTGGTTTGGAGCACGAGCGACTCTCACCATCAATTCTCCGTCATCGCCTACAACCGACCTTTTCGTCTTCTTCACGACAAAGGAAACTTCGGGCATCAGGCTCTCTTCCTCACTTTCTTTATGTACCCTCTCGGGCTTTTCACAAACTGAAGCTATGCTACTAAGGCTCCCCTTGTAAACTCATCTACTCCACTTCCTCGTCCTGCTTTTCTCCCAACCACCTTGTATAATGGATCTCCACTGGATGGTATTGTGAATCATCATATGCAATGTGTAAATTGAGGTCTCGCTGCGCTCTATTCGGGGGTTGTATGTATAGTTGATAGCGTACATCCATTTGCTCTCCGTGCATCTTGGATATCATTCGAGATTTCTGTCACTTGCTTTGACCTTGCTGATGGCCTTGCTGAGTCTAGGTGGCAGCGTCATCACTTGAGACACCGTGGCGCGTCTTTGCAGTTTAGATCGAAAACTTGGCTTCTATTTTCAATACAGGGCATTGGTCGTTATAGTAATGGGAAGCATTCTTCATGGTGGGTTAACCGCTCAGCTCATGTACCCGGGAGACCCTGCAGCTCTTAGTCTATGCTACACAGCGGCCAAGCCTACAAATGTATAGGGTAGTTACCTTGTCGTTGAAGATGTGGATTAGGGATATTTAATGCGAACTCAGAACTTAACTATATATAAAAGTCGCCCGGAGAACAGCTGTCAGAAATAAACAAATTATAATGAAGCTGGGTCCCATGTGCCATTCATATGCTCTTCTACCGTGAAGAAAAATGCGATCCTACTGCACTCCGACAACACTCCGCGCTATCACTTAATTTTCGGTACATCCGAGATGGTATCCTTTATTCGATGTGATTGTCGCAGTAATACTGGCAAGAAAATATTTTTCCACTGCACGAAGTTGGCTACATCCAGACGAGATTTCATAGTTTCCAACAGATAGAGGGGTGATCTGTGCATAGCAAGCATGGTGATTCCTAAATGACTGACCAGAGCTGATGTTGGCTGAATCTCTACCTCGAATTAGGCGCCTGTGTCTCTTATGTGATGAGGAGTACTGATGTTTTTAGAGCCAGCGGCAGTGAGAGGAGGACGCGTAGTTGTCTGTCTAAATATTAGTGGTGCCAGGGATAGAGATACGTAGCTGAAAAAATATACTCACTTTCAGAAAGGAGGAAAAGAGATAGAGTGAGAAGAAGAATCAGTCAGTGGTTAGTTGGAATATATATGAAATGCAGTGTCGTGCACATGTTATAACATCAATTTAAGTTGTTTCGATGGAGGGAATCACAAGCACTATCAGCGTAGAGTATATACACGATACTGTATAAGTACAGTGTATTCGTGGGATGTGACCTGTATAAAACAAGTTGTGAACGATGAGACGGGGATGAGCCAGTCTCGGCACTTATCAAAAATATTTCGACTTTCGTATAACTATCACTCGTTGCGATTGCACTCAAATATTCCCGTGACAAACGCTCTGTGTGAATGTCCAAAGTCCTCACTCCCGCATCTATCTTCTTAGTTGTGTGGAAGTGCAGGCTGATCGCAGTGGAAATCCATGGAGCCGTGGCGCTCAAACGGCGACCAGACCTTGCGCATATTCGTAACAAGTCCAGGATTCAATAGAAGCGAACCACGAAAAGCATATGACATATGGAATACTTCCACAATGTGTATAAACACACGTGTATTCGTGGGTTGTGACCTGTAGGAAAGAAAAATGTCGATGAGAACACAATGGTTGAACAGAACAACACGACGATCTCCCTTATGAGCATGGAAACAACAGGGAGATAAAACAAAAACCCATTAGAGCTTTATGATATTCAACTGATCCATAAATACCTTCAAATCTCCGCTAGAATCCAAATTTTACGTTTGTGTGAAGGCGGGATGTCTATTCTAGTCACGGTCGTGATCGGACAACAGGAACCTTTCGCGGAATCTAATCCGCTCCGCGGACCGGACACCGTCTGGGCTTATCGCCGCTATTCCCGATGTTCAAACTTCGAACCCGACATCCATCGCGATGTGGTGCTTTTGGAAGCAGAAAGAGAGCCTCCGTGTTCTCATTACATTACATGCTGTATCTGTATGTCTCGTGTATTCTGACACCGAGAGTTAACACAGCGAATCCAAGTCCCTCTCACTTTCTCTTAAATGCCTCACCATGACAGAGCTATAACATTGAGATATCGATCCACTCTGACTTCTCCTTTGTACATACTACACAGGAACAAGTCTGAACGAGTCTGAATGCCGGATAATCATCATAACTCGATATTCAAGAGCTCAGAGCCATCTCATTACTATGTCCAATCAGGGCCTTTAGAAGATTGTGTTATCCAATGTCGAACGGGACCCTCCTGCGCTGACCTAGCGATTTTCATTTGGAATGAGAACATTGGACCTTCAATGGTCTAATGGCAAGTCAATACTTCTCTCTATGAGCTACTGAAGACCCTCCCTCGGACACTGATCACTTGTCCTGATAACGTCATTCGTTCGCCGAAGTTTCTACAAATGTTCCCCCGTATTCAAAAATAAGAGAGCGAGGGGATGAGCGAAGAGAACGAAGCGCGGCATTAACTCGAGCCGGCTATGAGGGACAGAAACAGAAAAATACTCGAAGCTAGAGAACACGTTAACTCAAGCTTAAAACGGCGGACTCAACGACAGTGAGTGGCCTGGCTAAAACTGACAAATTTATTTAGCTACCTAAGTAAACTACTTCTACATGAAGAAATAGGAGTTTAGGGGTTTAGGGGCAGAAACATTTAGGAACTGGCCATTGAAACTTATCTAAGAACAATTTTCTCATTTCCTGTTAAATTGCAGGTTGTTACTGATATTAAATGACAATCCGGGGACAATGATGATATCTCTGGGATGTGTCACTTAGCATATAACGAGGATCTGGTAGATGTCCAGGCAGGTCGGAGGGACTTGGCTTCAACTTGTATGTTGTGCTGGCTCAGCATTCTGTCCCTATATTTTGGAGAACCAAATAACTGGGGGGTCTGGAGGAGCCTTAGCTTATCACAGGTCATAGCATAGAGAGAGAGAGATTAGCGAATGAGGTGTATTATGTCAATATCAGAACTGAGGAAAAATACAAGAGGGTTTCAGGTTTTTATACTAAGGGTCTCAGGGATTGGGTCCAGGAATAACTAATATAACTAATATACATTTCATAACTGTCAAGAAGGATTTTCATAATATAGGAACTGAGGAATCAGAATGGGGTGCCAAGGGGAACAAAGATGGAAGGATAATAAAGGTTTCTGGATAGGCCCAGCAATCCAGAGGACTAAGAGGTCCAGAGATCACCTGGGTATCCAGGTATCAGCCGGATATGTGACTGTGACAGTTCCTAACATCCTGTGCCTCATTGTTCTTGAAGGCCTCTCGAAAAGACAGTGAGCAAACCTATTTCTGCTCAAATAATAGTCAACTGAGCTGCCTTTGGTTGCAGAATCATCACAACTCCCCCAATGGCCTTAGTCAAAGTGAGAGGCAGGGATGAGACATGTGAGAATGAGCATTTCGTACGAGTGCCATCCTATGGTCACACAAACTTATTAAGAGTGAGAGAAATAGTTTCTGTTTTTGTGGTGCAAGCCAGGGGATCATTGGCATTGATGGGTTTTGTGACCCATCTGTCACATGATGAGTTTGGGGCACATCACATCACATCAACGTGTCATCCTGTGTAGGAGGGAGCTCAAGACTTGCTGTTAGACTTTATGCAGTAGGATAGTTAGATACTAGAGGATTTCTGTCTTAAAATAATATCTTATTATATTGTTGTCCTTCTACCTAGGGCTTTTATACTCTAGAGAGAGGGGATGATTAACTATTTGTAATCTACTGGACTATTTGCGATGCTAGTAGTATATTCTAGTTACTTCCATTCAATATCCGATCCTTCTTATCCAATCGGTCTTCAGTACCACTTATTAATATTACTAATTAGTTATATATTCCAATACTCCCCCTCATCTCAAATAAGTCTGCATTTAGCTTTGAGATAATTATGTTGTTGTTTTTTGAGTCCCTTCATTAATATATCTGCTGGATTTTCTTTTGATTGTATGTAAGTGAGTATGGCATCATTGTTTGCCAAAATTTCGCGAATGTAATGATACATGACATTGATGTGCTTGGTACACATGTGGTAACTGTCATGATCACAGTTTAGGCCATTACATTGTTCTTCTCCAAACCACAATCCCCAAATGCTTCTGAAAACCTCCTTTGGAAATCTGAAACAATCCTTCCTCTATTCTTTGCATATATTCAATCTGGTCACACAATCCAGTTCATCAATCACTCCAGTTGATGTTTAGTGAAACAATTACTAATCAGGTCCAATCATGATCTTTTTTTAGAAAGAACCACCCTGACTATCCCCATCACTATCCCCATCTTCCACAATGAACTTATTGATTGAGTCATTCATATTCAATCAATGCTTGCATTGACATCTCATATTGTTGGACTCTATGATATGAATTTTCTAGACCTTCAGGATCACCCTCTGAAGGATTTAGGGATGGTTAGTTCTACCCAAAGAGCCATGCAATTCGGAAACATGTTTCAAGAGCTATTGTTGGTCCGTTAATCTTTGTCTTCATTCACAATTTTCCTACTTCCCTTGTTCTTTGTTTTCCATGGTCTTTAATTAGCATACATGTGCCTTAGCTACTTCCTGACCCTCACAGACTCTTTCCCATTTGCTCTCCCTTCCAATGGTTCAGTATATAGCTAGCACATTCGCATGTATATTCCCTAGTTCAATTATTGTACATCAACTTGATTGTTCTACCCAAACTTGCCAACTAATCATAAAATCACCCTAAACAACAACTTCACATTTGAGTGAGCACTCCAACTCTACTTATATTAATTTAGAATGTGAGATCATTGGCTGTGATCAACATGGACTGCAAAGTTCATTCAATCTATGAGATAGAATCCTTTTGGAACCTCTATCTCTTTGGAACTATGCATTTTATTTGCAAACATTCCAAAAGCCATTCACTTTTACTGTAGGATTTCTATTCACTTTCAAATACCATTCTATTATCATTAGGAACATTTCCAAACAGAATTACTAACACAATATTCATCCACAACTTTTATCACAGATATTTGAATTCTGACAGTAACAAGCGTCTTGTGAAATAGCGATGGCGCTTAGATTATCAGACCTGATTGATGTTGGTTCCGGTTGTTGTATTCCAAGATCCATCAACGATCAATGTAACCATATCAATTGTTTAGTAATGGATAATGAATTGTATTCGGCCTTGGTAGTGGATAAAGCGACTGTACGTTGCTTTTTAGAACTCCATGAGATGGCTCCCCCATTCAATAGTGTAATATAACTACCAATAGACAATGCATCGCTTCGGTTTGCAAAATATGTGTCGACAAATACTTCTAATTGTAGGTCACTTCCCCTTTGATATACGATTCTTTTAGATACCGTAGTATGCATTTTATTGCAGTCCAATGTTCATGATTGTGTTTGGTAGTGAATTGACTGAGATGTTGAACTGCAAATGCCAGACCGGGTTGTGTAGCTAAGGCCACATACATTAATGAGCCTACAGCTTTTGCGTAGGGATATTCATCACAGGCTTTGTTTGTATTTTCAACAGTGGTGTGTTTGATATTTTTATTGGTGGGTGTGGAAACTGGGTTTGCATCTTGCATGTTGAATCTTGCAAGTAATGATTGAATGTAGGGGCCTTGAGATATTTTGATAGTTCCCATAGCTCTGTCCCTCTGGACATGAATCCCTCATATTTTTGTAATTTCCCCTAAGTCTGCATAGGGAATTTGGACCATAATTCATTCTTCATTTCATTGATTGTGTCCATTGAGTTTGCGAATAATTCTAGATCATCTACATATGCTGAGATGATCTGGATCTTGTGTCCCTGTCTCCTAATATAAATGCATTCTTCAGCTGAACTCTGTTTGTATCCAAGTTCAATCATTGTGGGTTGAAATTTTGATCCCATGCGTGGCTGGCTTGTTTTAACCCATAGAGTGCTCAGTTAAGTTTGAGTACTTTCCTGGTTACATCATTGAATCCATTGGGTTGCTGCATGTATATTTCTTCATTGAGTTTTGAGTTTACATATGCACCTTTTACGTCCATCATATGTATTTCCCAATTTAACTCATTAGTTGTTGCCAATAAAGTTCATAGGGAGTCAAATTTTACTACAGGCGATGTGACTTTATAGTAATCCATTCTGGGCCTTTGTGTGAAGCCTTGAGCAATGAGTCGTGCTTTTTCTTTGTCAAACAACCCGTCTGGTTTGGTTTTGATCGCATATACCCATCTGAAACCAATTGCAGTCCTCCCATTGGGTAAATCTGTTTTCTCCCATGTTTCTAATCCATGTAGAAATTTCATCTCTATTTCCATGGCTTCCTTCCATATATTTGCATCCCTTCTAGTTATTGCATCCATATAAAATTCAGGCTCTATCATGATGTCATTACTGACATAAGCCTGTTGAAATTTTTGCCTCGGGATCATGAGTAATCAGTAATCTTACCGATAATTGATCCAAGAGCTTCATCTCAGCAGTGGTTTGGATGTAGGTATATTTTCTATGTTGTGTCACGATCACAATTTGGACATCCAATTCATATCATCTTCATTCTGAAGCAATCATTCTGAAGCATTTTGTCAGAACTCCGAAACAACATTCCCACACTCCCATCACTTTCATCCAACAACTCCTTTATCTATCGCTTCAACTCAAACACTCCACCTAGTGAAACAATCTTTGTGAAACAATCATTGGTCAGGTCCAATCATATTCTTTTTTTAGAAAAGAACCACCCTGACTATCCCCATCACTATCCCCATCTTTCACCATAAAATTATTGATTGAGTTATTCATATTTGCCCAAAGCTTGTGATGACATACCATATCATCAGGCTCAATGATATGAACGTTCTAGACTCTCATAATCACCTTCCAAAAGATTTATACATGGCTATCCCTACCCGAAGAGCCATGCAATTCGGAAACATGTTTCAGGAGTTGAAGATAGTCTGTTATCCTTTTCTTCATTCACAATTTTCCTTCCATCTTTGTTCTTTGTTTTTCTATAGCCTTTAATTAGTATACATGTACCTTAACTACTTTCCGATCCTCACGGACTCATTCCCATTCGCTCCCTCTTCCGAACCCTTTGGTATATAGCTAAACACTTTTGCATGTATATTCCCTAGTTCAATTATTGTATGTCTACTTCATTACTTTGTTCAAACCTGCCAACTCATCTTAGAAGTTATCTTAAACAACAAACTTTATATCTGAGTACGCACTTTAACTCTACTTATATTCAAACACACTCCACCAGAATGTGAAATCATTGGCTGTGATCAACATAAACTGCAAAGTTTATTCAATTCACGAGATAGAATCCTCTGTCTCTTCGGAACAATGCATTTTATTTGCAAACCTTCTGAAAGCCATTCGCTTTTACTGTAGGATTTCTATTCACCTTTGAAAACCATTCTATTATCATTGGAAACATTTCCGAACAGATTTACTAACACCACATTTATCCACAACTTTTATCACTGATATTTGGATTCTGACAGTTGCTGTCTGTAGTTGGGGATGAATGTGAGGATACTACTGTGTTTTGTTGCTCATTGGATAAATTCTCCCCCTTGAGCGACATTATAGTAGTAGAAATAATTTCTTCTTCATCTCCCCCTGGAATTGGATATAGATTAATATCCTGGTCATCAAAGGTGATATTTCGTGATGTCTGTATCCTTTTGCTCTGTGTGTTGTAATATTTCCATGCCTTGGAGGTTTCAGCAATGCTAACAAATATATGTTCTTCAGCTTTGGGGTCAAGTTTTGGTCTTCTTTGATCAGGGACCATTACCCAGCATTTTGTACCAAATTCTTCAAGTTTTGATACATCTGGTTTCTTCCCAAAGAAACATTCATATGGAGTGGTTTTCTTTCCAAGAGCTTGAGTAGGTGACCTATTTTTGATATAGCATGCATATGCTACAGCTTCTGGCCATAGGAATTTTGGTAAATATCAGGGCTCTTGCATGTTCCAGTAGGGTTCTGTTGAGTCGTTCAGAGATCCCATTTTGTGCTGGAGAATATGGAGCAGTGGTTTCCAAGATAATTCCCTTTTTGGATCAATATTCCTTGAATGCCTTATTGGTATATTCTCCTCCATTGTCTGAGGGAAATTTCTTGAGTTTTCCTCCAGTTTGAGTCTCTACAAATGATTTGTAGTACTGGAAATTCTTGAGTGCATCATCTTTTGTGTCCAAAATAAATGACTGAATATCTCGAAAATCCATCTGTAAATGAATAGAAATATCATTCTCGAGATATTCCTTCGGTTTGAGCAGGTCCCCATATCTCAGATAAAGTGAGATCTGCGATTTCAACAATTTTTTTCTCGGCAACCTTCGGGAATGGCTCTACTCGCTGTTTTCCTTGTATACAGGCCTTGCATTGAACTGAATCTTCAGTTCCCTGGATATCTAGTCCATTGACTAGTTTATTATGTTGCATGGTTTTTATAGACCATGCATTTACATGGCCTAATGTTCTATGCCATTTATCCAGGCTTCGTCCTTTTGCTGTTGCAGCAAAGTCATGTGCCTGAGCTGAGTACTTGGTCCGAGTTCGCATCTGATACATCTGGCCAACCTTTTGTCCAATTCCAAAAATGGTTCCATTGGCTGACTGGAATTCAACACCAGTCCAGGTAAAAATAGCTGAATGACTGTTATCAGTTAGCCGCACAATACTAATTAAATTATTGGGAGCTTTGTTTGACATCGAGTAGCTTTATTGAATAGACTTTATGGTTTACAGAGATTAATTGTCCCCTTGAGTTTAACTCCTGTTGTAATTTTCTGATTTTCGAATATGTTTCCCCATATCTACATTTTCTTCAGCATAAGTTCTGAAGAAATTGCATTGTAGATTGACAATTCCAATCGCCACCTAGAATTCAAACATGTTCTGGAATCTCACCCATATTTGGTGAGCTGTCATTCCTTGGTCAATATACACAAGGAATTCATCACTGATACATAGGCAAATTTCCTTTTGTACCCTTCTATCCAGTTTATTCCATTCTACAGTAGCCTGTCACTCTGTAGCAGTGACATTTTGGGCATCTGCTGGCATCGGGTCAGGTTCCGATCTGGATACAATCCCCCATAGATCTTGATCATCCAAGATCCATTCAAATTTCCGTTTCCATGTGGGATAATTGTCCCTGTTAAGTGGATCAATTTTAAAAATTGAATTGGTTGTTGTAGTTGCCATTAATTGTATGTTCATTTGGTAGATAGTCATCTAATTGGATCAGGGTACATAGTATCAATTTTGTTAGTCTAGTTATTGGCCGGGACCCATAACCTTTTTAGACTTTATACAGTAGGATAGTTAGATACTAGAGGATTTCTGTCTGAAAATAATATCTTATTATATTTTTGTCCTTCTACCTAGTGCTTTTATACTCTAGAGAGAGGGGATGATTAACTATTTGTAATCTACTGGACTATTTGCAATGCCGGTAGTATATTCTAGTTATTTCTATTCAATATCTGATCTGTCACGATCACAATATGGACACCTCATCTACATCATTGTCCTCCCGAACCAATTCTTCCGAATGGATTTTCCGAATTCCAAATCACCCTTGCATCAATGCTTCACATACATTTGATCCGGTCACCCAATCCAGTT
>QMFG01003317.1:0-18200 GCA_003314545.1 Ramaria sp. MG151
CTTAGCATAACCAACTGCTCATTATACTTGACGTTTATTGGAACCAAAGCGAGATCAAAACCTAAACTTATTAACTTCAGAATGTTCAACTTGCTACAGTTACCATGGCATAACATTCCTCGAACTACTCCTGAGTACCCGGGGCGCTAAAACGGAGACAAGACCTTCTGCGAAATCTAATCAGGTCAGCGCTTTGATGACACCCCTGTTGTCCTGGTCCGTTGCTTTCACTAGTGTTGATGGCACCGCTCACCCACCTACCCCGCTGTACCTTGAGCAGTCTAGCGGGACATTCCAGCGTTTTTAGTTCAAATGACATAATTTTTGGGTGATTCCATCGGTGCAACGTCCAAGAAACTCCTTTTCCGCTGCAACACAAATATACAGGACATGTGAAGGTATGCCATATTTATATGTCTTATGTCTGTTTAACCCTAACCCTAAGTCAATAGCTGTTCGCGGAATCTAATTGTTTTGGACCGGAGACTTGGCTTATCAGCGCGCTATTGCCAATCTTCGAACTCCGAACGTGCCTGGGGATGCAGCCTATAGACGCCCCTTACTTTTAGCGCTATGCGGCTCTTCTTCTACGAGAAGCCGAGCTATGTATGGTTAAATTCCTTATTTAGTCATAGACAATGATGTATTCTGATACAGCGCAGTAATGGGGATTGACAAGACCGTTCGCGGAATTTAGCTCCTTCGAAGCCGGACATTGTTATTCCATCCACACAACGTCCAAGAAAATATTTTCCTCTGCGACATATGGATACGAAGACAAGAGGTATTTCTATGTCAGCTTCACCCTAAGAAAATAGCCTTTCGCGGAATCAAGTTGGCTCGGACCGGACATCCCGGTTATTCATATTCTTTGAATTCGGACCGTGCCTGAGGATGCAGTCTATAGGCGCCGCCAGCTTTTCAATTCTAGCGCTTATCACCAGTATTCAGACTTCGACTTCGGAACGTGCCTGAGAATGCAGTTTATATACGCGCCCACCGTTTAACCTTTAGCGCTCATATGCGGCTTCTACGAGACGCTTTGCCGTGTATAGCCAAATAATACTCATCATATTTTAGTCCTTGTTTAGCATAGACAAAGAGGTTGTATGTCTTGTGTATTCTGACTCTGCCTGCAAATTAGCGACAATAGGGACCAAAAACAGTGGCAAGACCGTTGGAGGAATTTAGCTCCCACGCACCGGACACTTGGCTTATCGCCGCGACTTCCGATATTCCAACTTCAGATTCGGAACCTCGCCCGATGTCCATTGAGCCTTAGAGTCGCGTATCATTCCAATCTGGCACAGGTAATGATTCCGATGACAGCCGAGCAGCAAAGGAAATGTTCACTGCACCACAACAACAAGAAAGTGAATTATAATATCATATGAATCACATTCCTTGATCATAGCACACCGATTGATGCCATCCAACGTTACAGATACGTGTCATTGTCAGGAACCTTCGGGAGAAAGCGAGAGCGATTTCTTATGTCAAAGGGTAGCTCTCGGTGACACAACACGAGACATGCAAATACGGCGTGTGGTAGTATCTGCAGCTAGACGTGACGCTCAATTGGTGACAAGCTCTTGTGCATATTCATATGATTGCGAGAGGAAGGACCAGGATTCAATAGAAGGGAATGACGAAAAGCATATGAACAGCCTAGAGTACTTCCAAATGTGTATAAGTAGACGTGTATTTGTGGGTTGTGACCGGTAGGAAAGAAAAATGTAAATGATGACACAATGACTGAACCGACCAACGACGAGTATGGAAACAAATGAGAGACCAAAACCTAAACTCATTAGAGCTTTAGAATATTCCACTCACAATGACACGTATCTTTACATTGGATGGCATCAATCAGTCTGTGATTCATATGATATTATAATATTTCTCTTACATTTACATTTGCTTCCTGCTATGGGACTCGGTCGTGATCGGAATCAGTACGTGCTCCGGATTCAAACCATACGCGACTCCTCTTGTGATGTCTACTTTCAGACTCCCCAAAGCAATATACATCGGGCGAAGTTCAGAATTAGAATATTGGAAATAGTGGTGATAAACCAAGTGTCCGGTCCGTAGGAGCTAAATTCCGCGAACGGTGTTGTCACTGTTTTTCGTCTCTATTGTCACTAATTTGGAGGCACAGTCAGAATATACAAGACATACAACTTTCTTTGTCTATGCCTAAACAAGGACTAAAATATGATGAATATTGGTTGGCTGTACATGGCTAAGCTTCGTAGAAGCTGCATATCAGCGGTAAGTGTGAGACGCTGGGGGCTCATATAATATTATCATTCTCTTACTTGTTGTTGTGCTGTAGTGTAAATTTGCTTTGCTGCTCGGTTGTCAGTGGAATCATTACCTGCTCCGGATTCGAATGATATGCAACTCTTGCTATTTCTACTTTCAGAACCGCCAAGTCTCGATGGACATCAGGTGAGGTTCCCAATCTGAAGTTTGAATATCGAAAGCCGCGGCGATAAGCCTGTGTCCGGTCTTTTGGGTGTATACATATAGCATACCCTCATGGGAAGCCAAATATATTTAATCTCATTTCCTTTATTTTGTTTCGATAAAAAGGACCTAAAATCATGTAGTATATTTGTCACAATTTTTCCTATATTTCTAGTGATTTTGTAGGAGCTAAATTCCGCGAACGGTCTTGTCACTGTTTTTCCTCCCTATTGTTGCTAATTTGGAGGCAGAGTCAGAATACACAACACATACAGCCTGTTTGTCTATGACTAACAAGAACTAAAATATGATGAGTATTAGTTGGCTATACACCGCTAAGCTTCGTAGAAGCTGCAGATCAACGCTAAAAGTGAAACGCTGGGCGCGTCTATAGATTGCATTCTCAGGCACGTTCCGAAGTCGAAGTTCGATGAGCGCTAGAATTGAAAACCAGGCGGCGCCTATAGACTGCCTCCCAGGCACGTTCCGAATTGGCCGTCTATAGGCGTCACAGGTTTAGGCATAGACAAAGAGGTTGTATGTGTTGTGTATTCTGATTGTGCCTGCAAATTAGAGACAATAGGCACCACAAACAGTGACAAGACCGTTCGCGGACTTTAGCTCACGGGTCGGTATCACCGCTATTCCCAATATTCAGATTTCTAATTCCGAACTTCGCCCGATGTCCATCGTGTTTTTGCAGTTCTAAACGCATATCATTCGAATTCGGAGCAGATACTGATTCTGATCACAGCCGAGTTCCATAGCAGCAAAGCAAGGGACGGACGCAGACAGAGCAGACAAGAGTATTAACCAGACAGACAGAAAAGGATGCAGACAGACAGTAGACAGATTGATAAACAAAGAGACATTGTGGACAAGGTGTAGCAGCAGCATAGCCAAATATTCACAAGACAGGAAAGATGGTAGAGAGACAGAGCAGCTGCAATGATAACCAGAGATGGCTCGATGAGATGAAGCTGCTGCGATGGCATGGAATAAGGTGTAGCATCAGCGCAAGCAAAGAGATAATGTGACAGTAAAAGACACAGATAGACAAACCACCTAGAGTGACAACCCAAGGTAACGCTACCATAGCTGAGATGGACCTGTTTCCTGATAGTCAGATGAAGCCGCGATGGGGTTGGTGCGGTAATAATAGCCAGACGTGGCAAATGGAACAACAACTAGCTGTAGCTCTGGCATAGCCGGGTGCCGATGGAGTCGACGTGGCAGCGAAATAAAGAGAAGACGATATCAAAATGTGGCTGGGGCATGTCCAAGATAGAGTTGCAAAGGTGGAGTCGATGAGGGAACCAAAGAAAGCAGACTCAAAATCAAACGGATAGATGGTCAGATGTGGCTCTAGCATGAAAGGCGTTACCCCAACCTAATCAAAATGTCAGTGTAGGGTGCAAAAGTTATAGTTCAGACTTAAGGGAGGAGAGCAATTTATGTGTGTTTGAGATCCTGTTGTCTCAGTATCTCCAGATAGGCACCGTTGTCTGCCTTGGATAGGAAGTGGTAGAATAGAAGAAGCGAGGAGAAGAATCAACAGGAAGAATGCGAGTGCCCCACGGTTTTGGGTGAGAATGCAAGAAGAGATGAGTGCAGTGGCAAGGAGGTGGGGTAGAAAGCATCAAAAGGCAAGGGAATGGGACATAAAGTAAAAAGAAAGAGGGAGAAGGATGAAAATAAAGGCGAAGCAGGAAAGAATAGAGAAGGGGTGAAAATAGGTTTGAAGACGAGGAGAGCGAGTGGCAGTGACAAGTGAGGACAACAAGAGAAGACAGAAGAGCGAAATGAAAACAAAGGACGGCACAAAGGATGGGATGGGTAAAGTGGAGGGTGGGGATGGTAGGAGTGGAGACATGAGTCTAATATACAGCGACGCACTAGTGTGCCCGGCTGGTTCCACGCGAAGATGATATGTATGACTAAGTGACTCCATTGATATCAAATCAAGCCTAACACGAGGCACTGGGGCGGAATTGACCACATTCCCGGTAACTTCGGCGTACGGTTGTGAAGAACAGACTGTTATTTTCACTTAGCGCTGAGATGCTGAGCCGTGAGTAGCCTGCATGCCAGAGATAATCAAGCTGATATCACTCTTTAGATCCTGTTTATGTGTTAAACGGTTAATCACCATCTTCCAAACTAAGCCATCCTGTTTAGCCGCGAATCTTTTCATTACAGACAACAATGGAGAAGCTACATTCAGTCGTCCCTGCTTCGGCTTCCATAATGAACGCTACTTCTTCCACAAAATCGATATTGGCCCAATCTTAGGCCACGCAAACCTAACCAGCATCGTCCATTCTTCTGCACTGCTTGTTAGCTAGGCGATCTTCTTGATTGCCTGCCTGCTCGCCGAGCGCCAATGCCATACAAACACCCTTCTAAATTCAGATAAAGCTTGTGCCACCCTGGATATATCAATATTGTGTTGGTATCTTCTGACGTTTTCGATTTATCTGGCAAAGCCCTGGCACGCGTCCATGCTCCATCGCATCTACAGCCTTGCCCCTATCCTCACAGGAGCGATGTTTTCTTCGGGTGATGCGCCGCGTCACCGGAATGCCCAGGGTTTGAGAGCCTGTGTCGAAAGAACATGACTGTGTTGCGCCAAACCAGGGATCGCTTTTTAGCAGTTGCGATTTTTTTGTAGTGTGTAGCAAGAGAAAAACCTACTATGCTATACTTTGAAGGTCCATCTCATACCGGATTAGCTTCTAAAGATTTGGGTAAGCAGAGAGGCACAACTCATAGACATCGACAAGGCCCCATCTTACCTTAAATCAATCCACGTCCAGCAGATACATGTGGATGACTGCCCTGTCTCCTCCAATTGCAATACTCAGTATCTGGAGCTGAACTATGGCTCACTGTTCTGGTTGTGGAATGCTGGACTTCTGACTGTAAGGGCAACCCTCCTAGCGCCCGTAGGTACCTAGTAGAGGGGAAATCCAAAGAGAAAAGTCTAGGGATCCCCGCTACTAGTGAAAAACTATATACGACTACCTAACGCCCAACCAGGGGCACTCCTACGTGCTGTCAACCCTGCCCGACTTCTATCCCCATAAGGCACTTCGACCCTGACGAAGGTCGGATGTTGGGCCGAAGGTTCAGATCAACTATTCGAGTTCCACCCCGAGGTTGGCTGAGGTCTCGGGTGGTCTGAGGTTTCGGACCAGAGGCCCGAGACTTCGGGTTCGTGCTTGGAGGCCTCGGGTCAAGGACCCGAAGCTTCGGACCAAGGTTCCCGCGCCTCGGACTGTGCTTCGCGTGTGTAGGGAGGGGCCTTGGAGATGGAGGGCTGGGTGAAAACAGGTTGTCCCCTGACATCAGCCCCCTCCGAGAGTGCTGCGTCCTCGAAGCACATGCCATAATGCTATCGAATGCTGTCAAGCGAACCCTCCGAGGTGCTCTGGAGTGCGCTTGATAGAACTCTCGGATTTTGTCCGGGGCCGAGACATCTGTTTCCGAAACCCAAGTGTTCTCCTCATACCCATACCCTTCCCATTTGATCAGGAACTGTAGTTAGCCTCTGTGGAACCGACTGTCAAGGATCCGTTCCACTGTGTAGTGTTTGGCCCCATCTACAATTTTGGGTGGGGGTGGTGGCTTTGACTTCTGACCAAAAATAGGGTCTTCGGGCGCCGGAAGGAGTTTGACAACGTTGAACACTGGGTGTAATCGGGCCATTGATCGTGGTAATTGGAGGCGGTACACGTTGCGTCCCACCCTCCGTTGGACAATATATGGACCGAGGTAGCGGTGTGCAAGTTTTGGGGACGGTCGGGTCGTCCGAATGTCTGAAGCGTCCAGAAACACCTGGTCACCCACCTGGTATTCCGGAGCCGGGGTTCGGCGTTGGTTGTAGTACCGAGCCATGTCATCCTTTGCCTTGGCTAACGCCGACTTAGCTTCCTCTAACGATTTCTCCATTCGGTCTTTGAACTCGTTCACCGTCTCCATGTGGGATTCCGGCTGTCTCGGTTCAAATCCCATCCGAGGATGTCGGCCGGTGTCTAACATGAAAGGTGTCTCTTGGGTCGCAGAGTGTACATGGTTGTTGTATTGAAACTCTGCGAGCGGGAGGAGTTTGTCCCAATCATCCTGGCGCTCATCAACGAAGATCCGAAGGTACTGCTCTAATTCCTGGTTGACATGTTCGGTCTGCCTGTCAGCCTGTGGGTGGTAAGCTGTAGTGGCTGCGAGTTTGATACCGAGTAGTCGGTAAAGCTCTCGGGTGAACTCCGAGATGAATTGAGGGCCTCGGTTGGAGACAATTTGTCTCGGTAGTCCATGCAGCTTCCAGACATGCATGAGATAGAGTTGAGCGGCTCCTAATGCTGTGACCGTAGTGTTGGTCGGAAGGAAATGGGCTCGTTTGCTCACCGAGTCTACCACATTCATGACTGCGTTGAACCCTCGGGACTCCGGGAGCTCGACAATGAAGTCGACACTAATTGTGTCCCATAGGTGCTCAGGGATCGGCAGTGGCTGTAGCTCGCCCATTGGTGCGCTCCTTTGTGGCTTAGTGCGGAGGCATAGGTCACAGGTCTTCACATACTGTCCAATGTACCTGGACATTTGTGGCCACCAGTAGTTCCGAGACACAAGTTCTAATGTCTTCCACCTTCCGGCGTGCCCAGCTACTCGGGTATCTGTCAGAATCCAAATAATAGCAACAAATGTTGTGGATGAATGTTGGGTTAGTAAATGTGTTCGGAAACATTCCTAATGGTGATAGAATGGTTTTGGAAAGCAAAGGGAAATCCTACAGTAAAAGCGAATGACTTTTGGAACGTCTGCGAATGAAGTGCATAGTTCCGAAGAGACAGAGGTTCCGAAAGGATTCTATCTCGTGAATCGAATGAACTTTGCAGTTCATGTCGATCACAGTCAATGATTTTACATTCCTTGAAGTGGATTTAACTGATAAAGGTTGGACTGAAAGGCTTACTCAAAAATATACAGTTGTTGGTGAAGTTGAGTTTGGAGCGAGTTTGGCAAGTAGGAGTGGAAAATCAAGGTGACATACAATAATTGAACTAGGGAATGTACATGCGAATGTGCTAGCTTATATACTGAACCATTCGGAAGACGGGGCGAATGGGAATGAGTCCGTGATGGTTAGGAAGTAGCCAAGGTACATGTATACTAGTTAAGAGGCCATAGGGAACACAGAACAAGGGTGGTAGGAAAATTGTGAATGAAGTAAAAGATTAACGGACCCACAATAACTCTTGAAACATGTTTCCAAATTGCATGGCTCTTCGGGTAGAACTAACCGTCCCTAAATCCTTCGGAGGGTCATCCTGAGGGTCTAGAACATTCATACCATAGAACATAATGATATGGAATGTCATCGCCAGCTTCCGCACAATAGAAACAACTCAATTAACAAGTTCATTGGAAAAGATGGGGATAGTGATGGGGATAGTCAGGGTGCTTCTTTTCTAGAAAAGATTATGATCGGACCTGATTATTGATCGTTTCACTAAAACACTTCATGTAGTGATTCCTGAACTGGATTGGGTGACCAGATCAAATGTATGTGAAGCCTTGATGCACGGGTGATTCGGAATTTGGAAGATCCATTCGGAAGGATTGGTTCGGAAGAACAATGATGGAGGTGAGGTGTCCATATTGTGATCATGACAGTATCATGGTGTTGGAACACAATACGTCGCCGAAGTTCAGGGTCGTTTGGTACGTAGGCTTTCCCCCAAAACAGTAGCAGGCCGTCTTGTTCGGACCACTCCGAGGCTCTTACTGTGTGTGAGTGTCCTTTCCGAAGCTCCGAAATAGCCTTGGTCACCGACTCCTCCTTGTCCCCATCTCGGGTCATCCTTCGGATGTCCTGAAGAATGTCTCGTTCTTCACCTATAGCAGCAAGTCCTTCGAGGGCCCGAATGGCAAAAAGCTCGGGTTGGAGTAAGGTTTGGTCCTCGTTGTCATTCGCTCCGGATCCGTGGTCGGGCCTTCGGGACAAGGCATCGGTTTTCCCCATAGTTCGGCCAGGCCTATGGTGGAGCGTGAAGTCAAAACGAGATAGGTATAGCGACCATCGGGCCTGTCTTCGGTTGAGCTTCTTTGAGGTTCGGAAGTACTCTAAATTCTTATGATCTGTCCAGATCTCAAATTTGAGTTGTGCCCCTTCCAGGAGGTGCCGCCATTCCTCTAAGGCTCAGATTATGGCCGACATCTCTTTGTCATGAATCTCATAGTTCCGCTCCACCGGACTAAGACTTTTGGATAGAAAGGCTATGGGGTGCCACCTGTCACCCTCCAATTGTTGAGAGATGACCGCTCCTGTTGCAAAGTCTGAAGAATCAGCCTCCACTCGGTACATCCGGGTGTCATCTGGGAACGCCAGGACCGGGGCCGAGGTGACGAGTTCCTTGAGTTTGCGAAAGGCCATGTCTTCGGGTTCGTCCCACTTCCAGGTATCCCCCTTCTTTGTCAGATCAAAGAGGGCTCGGGCGTGATGTGAGAAATCCTTGATGAACCTTTGGTAGAAGTTCGCAAATCCGAGGAAGGCCTGTACCTCCTTTCGGGTCTTTGGAGTCAGCCAATCTGCAACTCCCTTAACCTTAACTGGATCCATCTCTGCATGTCCTTCGGAGATGATGAGTCCGAGGTATTCGATGGACGTACGTTCGAACTCGCACTTCTCGGGTCGGAGACAGAGCCCATGCTCTCGGAGTCTCTCCATCACTCTTCGGACTACCATCCTGTGCTCAGAGATAGTCTTGGAGAAGATGAGAATGTCATCCAAGTACACACAAACTACCCCTTCCATGATGAGGTCTCGGAAGATGTCATTCATCATCGTTTGGAAGGTGGCCGGGCTATTGGTCAGTCCAAAGAACATCACCCGAGGTTCGAATAGGCCTCGGTTGGTTCGGAAGGCTGCCTTCCACTCGTCCCCTTCTCGGATCCGGACGTTATTATACCCCCACCGAACATCGAGTTTGGTGAAGTACTTGGCGCCTCGGAGTTGGTTGATAAGCTCAGGGATGAGAGGGATCGGGTATCAGTTTTTGACCGTCATAGTGTTTAGGGCTCGGTAGTCCTGTACAAGCCTGAGTGTTCCATCCTTCTTTTTGATAAAGAAGACCGGCGAGGCCATCGGGGATTTTGACGGTCGGATCTTGCCCGAGCGAAGGTTCTCTTTTAGGAATTCGTCCAGTTGCATCTGTTCGTTTGGAGATAGGGGGTACACCTTGCAATTAGAGGGCTTTGCACCCAGCTCTAGCTCAATGGCATGGTCCCAAATCCGTTGCCCTGGCAGGGTGTCAAAGGAGTCCTTGGAAAAGACATCTTCGAAGTCTCGGAGGTACTCGGGGATTTCGGATGAGGCCTGATGGTGTTTGTGATGAGCCTCGGCTAGCCTCTGAGACGTAGTTTGAGTAGCTCGGATCTCATGAAGGGCTGGGTCAAGTGGAACACAGAGCAGTCAGTCACCTTGTGAGAGTTGATCATCTGGCCCTAACTCAGGAATGAGGTCCGAAACTTCAGACTCGGAGTCCGAGACCTCGGTCCAGTGATCCAAGACTTTGGGCTCAGCACCCAAGTCTTCAGACTCTTCGATGGTAAAGTCAGGCATTGGTCCTGCTCGGCAAGCTCGGATCCTGCGTTCTGCTCTCCAGGCTTCTTTTTGTTCCTTCTTAACTTCGGTCCGGCACATATGGCACTTGTCCAGGCATCGGCTCATGGTAATCTTTCGAGTCTGCCAGTTAATCTCTGGGTTATGCTCGGCCAGCCAAGTGTATCCAAGCAGCAGGTCTTGCCTCCCGAGATTGGTGACTGCAAACGAGGTTCGTTCTGAGTGACCATCTACTCGGAGGATTGCATCTACTATCTCTGTTATAGCACCGGCATCGTTGGGGGACCCATCCACATTATATACTGGAATGGGGCGTTGGAGTGTCTGAGTCGTGATTCGGTTACGCTCCACGTAGCTTCGGCTTATGAACAGCCCAGTCGCTCCGCTGTCTATGAGTGCCGGAGCTGACATTACTTCACCTGTGTCAGTGGTCTGAATCTCCACTTTGACCGAGAGGGATTTCGGGTTGGCGGTGGAGGCGATGACATACTTCTTAGGGAGTCGCCTCTCCCACCATTGGCAAGGAGGGGGGAGAGTTTCTTTGGGTACGGCTGTGACGGATTCTTTTGTCTGTGAGGTGGGGGAGTTTACTTCACCCTCAATTTCAAGACAGGAGAATCTATTATGTACAGGCAGTGGGGGCATACTATTCACCCACTGCGGCCTCCAAAATCCTCTAAGGAACTTGCCTCCGGGTTCTCCTCGGGTCTCGGTTCCGTCTCGGGATCCGTGGTCTCAGATACATCTGCCAGCGCTAACAACTCCGGTAGGAGCTCCAGCTTTTCTTCCGTTGTCATGGTTCGGACATCGTAGCTTCGAGGGCAGTCTCTGGAGTAGTGACCTGTTTGACGGCATCGATAGCAGGTAACCGATGGGTCGCTTCGGTTCCTTGTCCGATCTATGTCCATAGGCATCGGACCATCTTTCGATTGGGCCGAAGCTACTTTCGGTGCTTCGTAGGATGCCTTTGGGACGCTCCGAGGTTGAGCCGAGATGTCGGGCAAATTGAAGTAAGGCCTTCCAAGGCTAGAAGTGGACTTCAGAGGTGCTGTTCGGGCATTGACCTTTGCCGTACTTCGGTTGGATTCCATAAAGGCCTCATTTGCCTCTCGGTTCCAAGCTACCCTCTGAGCTGCTTGGAACCATTTCTCAGGTTCATCAATGTCCAGCATTCGATCTCCGAGCGTTGCTACTCGGTTCTGGATCGCGGGGTCGAGGCCCTTGCGAAACTTGATCACGATGGTTTTGTTATCCGAGTATTCGGCCATCTCGATCAACTCCGAGAATCGGTCTATGTAGTCTTCGACCGAGTCTTTCCCTTGGTACCAACTTGTGCCTTCTAGCTTTGTAAGCGCCAAGACTTGTTCATTCCTTGGACAGAAGTTTTCCTCAAAATCTTGTTCGAAGTTATTCCAATCGGAGTATTTTGCCCTTTGAGTCCTACGTTCAGTTCGCATCACTTCGTTCGAAAAGTGAGCGGCTCGGCCGGTTTTGAAGAAGGAAAGGGCCCAGTGGATCCGAAGTTGGTCATTCGGAAAGTCCCCCTTGCAGATCTGAAAGTAGAGCCTGCAGGAGTTGAGGAATGCATGGCCACTGTTTCAGTCTCCATCGAAGTCCGAAGGAAGGGCCGGTCTTAGCTGCCTTCCTGTCGTATCAAGGTTCGGTTCTTCGGGTCTATCCCACAAGTCCATCTTTGGCCTTGGGTCAGGTTCGGGACTCATTGCAACATTTTGCGGGTCAATTTCCAACTTGGCCAGGATTGATTTTAATGCTAGTTGAATGGCATCGGTCTTCATCCGGTTCACTGACAACTCCTCTTCCACAGCTCGGAGACGGTCTTCTGACGTATCCATCTCAAGTAGGGAAGGAGGGTCCGTTCGGCGTTCGGAGTTGGGTGTCCCGATGATAGAGGAGGGGTAATCAGGTGCAGTGCGTACAGGAGAGGTTGCGTCCTCCGAGTCGCTGTCCTCAATTCCGTAGTTACCTATTTTGGTAATTGCACTCTAACCACCAGTCCTTCTCTGGAGACTTTTCTACTGTAAGGGCAACCCTCCTAGCGCCCGTAGGTACCTAGTAGAGGGGAAATCCAAAGATATATATGTGTGTAAAATATACAGTGAAGGAACTCTCACCTAGTAGAGGGGAAATCCAAAGAGAAAAGTCTAGGGATCCCCGCTACTAGTGAAAAACTATATATGACTACCTAACGCCTAACCAGGGGCACTCCTACGTGCTGTCAACCCTGCCCGACTTCTATCCCCATAAGGCACTTCGACCCTGACGAAGGTCGGATGTTGGGCCGAAGGTTCAGATCAACTATTCGAGTTCCACCCCGAGGTTGGCTGAGGTCTCGGGTGGTCTGAGGTTTCGGACCAGAGGCCCGAGACTTCAGGTTCATGCTTGGAGGCTTCGGGTCAAGGACCTGAAGCTTCGGACCAAGGTTCCCACGCCTCGGACCTGTGCTTCGCGTGTGTAGGGGCCTTGGAGATGGAGGGCTGGGTGAAAACAGGTTGTCCCCTGACACCGACGACTTGGATCATTGATAGATACTGATACCAAAACCTAGGTGGAAGTACTTAGAAAAATGATCACTTGCTTTTTCAGTGTCTCCGATTCATTAAATAATCCAGAATTGTTCTCTCGCATCTTTCTTCTCATTCTGGAACTCTGGGTTGCACTCGATAAGATGGTTGTCAATGCCATTCCTTTGGTCAAAGAGTACTCACCTGAGCTGTCCATCAACTCTCTGGGGTCTCATCCTACCATCGCTCCATCAAATGAAGAGGCTTCACGTTGTCGAGGATCATATCAAGAATCTTCAGGATGAAGCAAAGTTCCCTCGGCACTCCCTTTTAAGTGCATCAACTACCCAGATTCTTTCACTGGTTATTATTTCCAAATGAAAGATGGTCTGGAGTTGTTTCGGGAAAATATTCAAAGAGCAACCAGGATGAGGAACAGAATATAAGAACACGTGCTCTGAAATCAAAAGTATCGTCGACAGCAGCGTGAAAACGATGAGGCTGTACATCCTCACTTTGAGTGGGTTGACAGATTTGAGATTTTTGGATTCAAAGTGGTCAATTCGAAAATGAAGCTCACTTGCCATGACCGCTACTCACGGCTCAGCGTCTCAGCACTAAGTGAAAATAACAGTCTGTTCTTCACACCTGTATGCCGAAGTTACCAGGAATGTGGTCAATTCCACCCCAGTGCCTCGTGTTAGGCTTGATTTGATATCAATGGAAAATTAACTAGACGTGATGCTCAAGTGGTGATGAGCTCTTGTGCATATTCATATGGGCACGAGAGGAAGGTCACAGGACCTGGATTCAATAGAAGGGGGCGACGAAAAGCATATGAACATGGGAGAGTACTTCCACAAATGTGTATAAGTACATGTGTATTTGTGGGTTGTGACCTATAGGAAAGAAAAATGTAAACAATGACACAACTACTGAATCCACCAACAACAAGTAGGAAACAAAGAGAGACCAAAACCTAAACTCATTAGAGCTTTAGAGCGGCAGGTACCACAGTCTAGACATACCTCCAAAGATTTAAGAGAACTGTACAGGTGGGATGTCTATTCTACTCACTAGGAACTAAAATGGTGACAGGACCTTCGTGGAATCTAATCGGCTCCTACGGGCTGGATGCTGGGATTATCGCCACTATTCCCTTTGATTGTCTTTGATTTGGAGCTTTGCCTAATGTCCATCATGATCTAGAAGAACATTGTGAGCTACACCTGAGAAGGCATCTTTCATCCAAGAAAATGCTTTTTGGCTACAACATAAATACAAGATATTACCACGTGCCATACTCTGTCACCTAGAGCTTCCCCGTGACATAAGACTGAGACCTCAGCAGATGCTGCTTGCTCTTGAAGGAGCCTGACAATGACATGTATCTGTGATGTTGGATGTCATCAGTCTGTTATGATCAAGGAATGTGATTCATATCATATTATCATATTTCCCTTACTTATTCTTGTGCTGCAGTTTACATTTGTATTAGAATTCAATTATCAAAGATGAATGTTAGAAGTGAATATAGTGTTATTAGTAACATTCAAAAATGTTTCAATACTAATAGAATGGTCTTTGAAAGCAAATAGGAATCCTATAGTAAAAGCGAATGGCTTTCGGAAAGTTTGCGAAGAGGCACATAGTCCTGAAAAGACAGATATTCTGAAAGGATTCTATCTCGTGGATTGAATGCACCTTTCAGTTCATGTCAATCACAGCCGATGGTTTTACATTTTTCTGAAGTGTATTTAAACCAAAATCGATAAGTTTTATAGTACTTACTTCAAAGTGGAGTTGTTGTTCAGGATAGTTCACAACGAGTTGTCAAGTTAGAGTAGATCAATCAAGTAGACGTGCAATAATTGAACTGGGGAACATACATGCGAATGTGCTACTTATATACTAGATGGTTCAGAGGTGAGAGCGAATGGGAAGGAGTCTGTGGGGATCGGAAAGTATCTAAGGTACATGTATGCTAATTAACAACCATAGAAAATAGAGAACAAGGGTTGGAGGAAAATTGTGAATAAGAAAAAGATTTAACAAACTAGAAATAAATCCTGAAACTTGTTTCCGAATCGTGTGTCTTTTTGGATAGAGGAACCCTTGCGTTACTTCTTCAAACAACGACCCTGAATGTCAGAGTTGAATGTGTCAACATATTGAATCGTATATCCTGTCACCATAAGCTTTTAGAAGCATAGAACTGACCCTGATATTGAGTTCCTAGAGATAGATGGGGATAGTGTAGATGCTTCTTTTCTTAGGAAAGGATAATAACAGGACCTGATCTATTGGTTGGGTCCTTGTGATGTTATCAGGACAAATCATGGTGTTAAGGGTGACGGAATGTTGAATGGTTCATGTGTGATGAGATTGTCGATGGTTCAGATTCTGAAGAATCAATTCGGGAGGAGGTTGTTCGGATGGTTCGGAAGGTGGAGTAGGACACAAATCCTGATCATGACAATTTGCTTTGCTGCTATGGAACTCGGCTGTGATCAGAATCAGTACCTGCTCCAGATTTGAATGATATGCCACACTTGTGATGTCTGCTTTCAGAACTGCCAAAGTGCGATGGACATCGGGCAAAGTTCAGAATTTGAAGTCTGAATATTGGGAATGATAAGCCATGTGCCCGGACCGTGGGATTGGTCTTCTCTCTGTTTTTGATCCCTATTGTTGCTAATTTTCAGGCAGAGTTACAATGACATACAACCTTTTTCTATGCCTTTAAGGACTAAAATATGATTAGTATTAGTTGGCTATACACGGCTAAGCTTCTCGTAGAAGCCACATATCAGCGCTAAAAGTGAAATGCTGGCCGCATCTATAGACCACTTTTCCAGGCACATTCCGAATTCGAAATTTGAATAGCGGTGATGAGCCAAGTGTCCGGTCCAGAGCCAAATAGATTCCGCAAAAGGTGACCCTCGGCTGTGATCGGATCAGTACGTGCTCCGGATTCGAATGATACGCGACGTTTACATTCAGAACCGCCAAGGTACGATGGACATCGGGCGAAGTTCCGAAGTTGAAGTTTGAATAAGGGAATAGCGGCCAAATACATTCCGCGAAAGGTGACTCTCGGCTGTGATCGGATCAGTACGTGTTCCGGATTCGAATGATACGCAACTCCTTTCACAACGTTTACATTCAGAACCGCCAAGGTACGATGGACGTCGGGCGAAGTTCCGAAGTCGAAGTTTGAATGAGGGGGAATAGCGGTGATAAGCCATGACCGTGGGAAGTAAATTCCGCAGTTGGTCTTGTCTATCATTCCACAGGCAGAGTCAGAACACACAAGACATACCTAAACAGAACTAAATTATACATTTATAGACTGTGTCCCCAGGCATGTTCTGAATTCGGGAATGCCGGTGACGAGCCAAGTGTCCGGTCCAGGCCAAATTGATTCCGCAAAAGGCTATTGTCTTAGGGTTAGGGCTAAACATACCTCTTTGTCTTCACGTTTCCCGTATTTGTGCCACAGTTTTTCTTGGATGTTGCGCCAATGGAACAACCTAACAATTGTTATTTTATCATTATTTCCATTTGCTCTAGTGCCAACACATCCCCACAGCGTGGCACATTGGTATGTCTAGAACGCGCCCATACTTTACAAGCCAGTGGGATACCAGCACCAAGATACCATTCATTTCATGTCCACATCGCTCCATTCCACAATCACTTATTGAATTCAATGTTCCCCAATACCGCAGAGCTCTTACATGATATTCAAAGTTGACATCTCCTTATCTATCCTCCCACTTTTTCTGGTGGTATCATCTCGCTGCGGACTTTATATGCATTATCCTGAGAAAAGGGTGGATTCTGGGGTCAAGTATACCTATTGTTGTCGGTTTGAAGAACTGGCTTCGGGGATGGTTAGAATATGGGTGCCAATGGCTACAGTATTGTGGTGGATGACGGCACTGTTGGGGTACGGGGAAGCATTCTTCGTGGTAAGTCAATCGCTCGTTCACCTACCTCTGTGATTCTCCAAGTTAGACCCTGTATTTGTTTGTCTTGTACATTCTGACATCACCCAGCCTGTGACAGTATCTTCAGTATCTGTCTGTGGATTAGCTTAACCCTATGAGAGAATCCCCAGCGGAAATAACTCTACAGACGTCTCTTTTGGAATGGAAAGTTAACGATGGATACAGAACCCTGCGTAACATGCGATCTTTCTGTTGATGGGGGTTGTTTGACGAGATGAGTCGCTGTCTCAGTATGAATCATCTCCAAGTTCAGGGTTCTTCTTCAGCTTCAATGATTCAGTGTGATCTAGAGTCTGCCAAAATTAATGCACCCCATGTGCCTGTCATTCAGGTCTGAACCACATGGTCATTGGAATTAGACACTACGCTGCACGGCACGCATCAGATGGTGATAATATAGTTGACATCGCCGAATTCGACTGACCCTCCAAGTCTAGAGTGCATTCCATCTCATCTGTACCTACATCTCAGCTACCCATTTCCAAATCAGGCGACGACGCAATGAACCTCGCTGCTACTCTACCGACCTTCTGACTCTGGCGTGCGCAATGCATATTGCCAACACACATGACCTGTTTAGCAAGATGTCTGTCCTCTGTGTCCGTGTCACCTGATGAGTCGCAACATCTTCAATGATTGCGCTTGTAGGATGCGAGACCGCAAAGTTAGGGTTCTCGAAGGCTAATATGGTCTGCAGCATCACTCATTTAGTCCCAATGTCCATCACCACCCAGTCTCGGCACTTACCAAAATGTTTCCACTTTCGTACAGCCATTTCTTGTGGCTGTTGAACTCGAACCTCGCTATTCTCAATGATAAAGGCCTCGTGTTAATAGATCCTAATCACCACATCTTCCTACCTATCAGTGCGACATGATAGCAGTGGAGATCTAGCTAGACTTGGTGCTCAAACGGTGACAAGCCCTTGTGCAGATTCACATGGTGCGAATGGAAAGACACAGGACCAGGACCGGACAGAAGCAGACCACAAAAGCACATGAACGCATAGAGTTCCATAAATGTGTATAAGTATAAGTGTATTCGTGGTTGATACAGAGACTGAACCAAACGGTTGTGGCGGGTGCATTAGGGAAGCCACCACGCGTGCACCCACGTGACAAGACTGTCACTGAATTATTCTAATAATAGCAAGGAACTCCGCTTTAGCTGCCACCACATCCACAACAAAAATTCCCACGCTATCAGACAACAAAAAAAAAACCATATTACAATATCCCACTGGGTAATCCTAATAGAATCCTATTAGACACTGATATAGCCATACAACATACAGCGATCGCCCGAAATGGTGGCCCCAACTACAGCTGCCACTGGTCGGGGGCGTTGTCACGATCACAATATGGACACCTCACCTCCATCATTGTCCTTCCGAACCAATCCTTCCGAATGGATCTTCCAAATTCCGAATCACCCTTGCATCAAGGCTTCACATACATTTGATCCGGTCACCCAATCCAGTTCAGGAATCACTACATGAAATGTTATAGTGAAACGATCAATAATCAGGTCCGATCATAATCTTTTCTAGAAAAGAAGCACCCTGACTATCCC
>QMFG01003319.1:0-34981 GCA_003314545.1 Ramaria sp. MG151
ACTGCGGTGGAAGAATTGTGGACTACCTATTGTGTATTGTGGATATTGACGGTGTTATGTTTAACACAGTGTAGACTGCTTCAAATATTTTTGATCTCCGCCCCAAAAACGCCTATGGATTGGAGTCCGACGCCGCCCCTAAACTTACTTGCAGCCACCATCATCGTCAGTCACCAGCGTTATACACAGTAACTTCCCTATTCCTTAACCTGTCGCCAGCGTTCTACACAGCGACTTCCCTCTTCCTTGTTCTATATTCCATGTTACCAGCGTTCAACGCAGTGACTCTGCCCCAAAAATGCCTATGGATTGGAGTCCGACACTGCCCCCTAAACCTACTTGCAGCCACCGTCATTGTAAGTCACCAGCGTTGTACGCAGTGACTTCCCTATTCCTTAACCTGTCATCAGCATTCTACACAGCAACTTCCCTCTTTCTTGTTCTACCTTCCTTAGTCTACCTTCCATGTCACCAGCGTTCTACGCAGTGACTCTTCCTTGGTCTACCTTGGTCCACCTGCCTTGTCACCAGCATTCTACGCAGTGACTCTTCCTTGGTCTACCTTCCTTGGTATACCTTCCTTGTCACCAGCATTCTACACAGTGACTCTTCCTTGGTCTACCTTCCTTGGTCTACCTTCCTTGTCACCAGCATTCAACGCAGTGACTTCCCTCTTCCTTGGTCTACCTTTCTTGGTCTACCTTCCATGTCACCAGCATTCTACGCAGTGACTTCCCTCTTCCTTGGTCTACCTTCCTTGGTCTACCTTCCGTGTCACCAGCATTCTATGCAGTGACTTCCCTCTTCCTTGGTCTACCTTCCTTGGTCTACCTTCCGTGTCACCAGCATTCTACTCAGTGACTTCCCTCTTCCTTGGTCTACCGTCCGTGTCACCAGCGTTCAACACAGTGATTGCCATTGTTCATTCCCACCTGTCATAACCTCTCTACACTGCAGTTGTCCATGTAATCATCTGGCCTCCTTTGCATTTCATAGTCATAGCCAGGAAATTTTGCTTGCAGCTTAACTTACAGACAATGACAAGCAGTTTATCTCATTTTTTCGTGACATTAGCCATGCTTTCAGGTATGCATTCTCAGTCTCTGTGAGGGAGAAAATGAAGGAATTATTCTGCTAAGAAGATATATTTCTGAACTGAATAACACCCATAGGAAAACGAGTTTCATTATTTCATGCAGTCTACGGCGCCAAAGTAATTAGGGCTAGAGTTTAGCTTAAAATGGCTCTCTTGCTTTAACCAGGAACCGATAACAAAAAGTAACAAGATGCCTTGGTAAAATGATATACAACCTATATGATCCACTGATCATCAAGAGAAAAGAGTGACAGGTGAAGGAGAAAAATTGGAATTGGGTGAATGTTTATATTATTAAGCAACAGGATACACGAGTATCCAAAGTGGAGAGATTGACTTTTTGCAATCCACCCACAAATTGAAAACACTATTTATTTATGCTAACCATTCCTAGACCCAGCATCCACATTCAGGTTGCAAGACCCCAGGTATACACTTGATTTCCCAGAAGGTTATTAAGAATGGATACTGGGATACGGTCATTAGAGTCGGACATTGAAAAGTAACCAACTTGTAATGACCCCGTGGGAACGGCTTATATAAAGTGTATTCGTGGGAACGGGATATGGGCCGTGAGAACAAACAGCAGATTATGTGGGGGGGTCTAATATAAAAAAGAACCTCTTCTCCCTTCGGGGAATCGGTAACTTTGGATTTCTCCTTTACTAGGCATCTGCAAGCGCTAGGAGGGTTACCCTAACACAGACTTCCAGAAGTGCTCAGTGGTTTATCCAAAGATTGTTGCTCAGGAGTAAAGTTTGGATTCTGGACTCCAGGCCTTGGGTATGCTAAGGTTCAGACTTTGGAGTGTTGGTCAAAACTTGATTATCCCTTGACAGGGTCCTGATGTTTTAGTATAGTGACCAAGGGCAAGTACACATGTCTGGAGAGGTACATTTAGCTAACTGTCAGAACCCATGCCAAGCCCAATCCCCAAGCCTTTGGACCCTCAGGCCCAAAGCTCCAGTCTTCTCACACTTGTTTCATACCTACAGTAGGTCAAAAAACCACCCCAATGTTTGTGTATTTTAGAAAGATTGATATTTTGTGAAGGAGTGACATCCGAAAAAGTTCTGAAAATTTCACATGATATACTAGAACATGTTGGTTATCTACAAACTTAAGAATTCATGTGAGTCCAATCAAAACTCATTGCTCAATAAATCAAACAAAATAATCACTCATTGGGGCAGTTTTTTGACCCTCTATTATTTTCTCAGATTTTCAATGTTACACACCAGTATAAGGCAGGAGTAGGTCATGTGAATCATCAACATGTCATGTGACCTTATTTGTATCAATTTGGTATGTTGTACTTCGTTCATTCATCTCCTTGACTCCTTACCACCACTATGAAATCCATCTCTCCTGAAAAGCATTCTTCTGTTGTTTCTCTCTTCAATGAGGGGTATTCCCCTGATCAAATTCAAGCTAGGACTGGCCTGGGGAAGGGTACTATTAGCAGGATCAGTAGGGAGGTAGAGGGGGATAAGGAAAATCATCCTGGTGGCTGTCCTTCCAAGCTTTCCCCTCATGATAAACAGTCAATTATCCATCAAATCAGCTCTGGGAAGCTTGAAAATGCTATCCAAGCCACCCAATTCATGAATTCCATCATCTCTACCTCTGTCACTCCTCAGACTGTTAGGAATGTGTTGAAGGAAGCTGGCTTTAGATCAGCAACAAAGAAGAAAGTCCCTATGCTCAAGGGGTCTCATTGTCAGCAACATCTAAAGTTTTCCCAATACCATGAAAATTATACTTTTTGGAGGACTGGAAGTGGATGTTGTGGACTGATGAGACAAAAATCAATAGGATTGGGTCAAATGGGAAGGTGTATGTTTGGAAGCAACAAGGGAACCAGTGTCAGACAGGACCACCACACCAACTGTCAAACATGGAAGGGGGAATAACTTGATGGTTTGGGGGTGTATGGGCTAGAATGGGGTGGGGAAGCTGATAGAAGTGCAGGGGAACATGGGTGCAGTGCATCGTTGTGAGATTTTGGAGGAGGGAGTGGAGAAGAGCATTGAAAGTTTGGAGATGGCTAAGGATAAGTGGTACTTCCAACAGGACAATGATCCAAAACATACCTCAAAAAAGCCAGACCAGTTGTTTTCTGACAACAACATCATTCCCATGAAGTGGCCTGCCCAATCCCCTGATCTAAATCCCATTGAACACCTCTGGCAACACCTCAAGGCCAAACTCCAACAATATGACATACCACCCAAAGGAGTATATGAATTATGGGACAGGGTGGCAAAGGAGTGGACTGAAATATCACCAGAGACATACCAGAAGCTAACAGAAAGTATGCCTAGGATGATACAGGCTGTTTTAAAGGAAAAGGGGGGTCATACAAAGTATTAGATTGTAAAATAATAGAGGGTCAAAAAACTGTCCCAATGAGTGATTATTTTGTTTGATTTATTGAGCAATGAGTTTTGATGTGAATCAAATAATTTCTTAATTGATAGATAGCTAACATGTTCTAGTATATCATGTGAAAATTTCAGAACTTTTTCTGATGTCATTCCTTCACAAAATATCAATCTTTCTAAAATGCACAAACATTGGGGCAGTTTTTTTGACCCACTGTATTTCTATCCTACATTCAATCTCCCTCTCCATAGCTTATGATGCTGACCTTGGTCATTTATCCCCTGATCCTGAACCTCCCCATTTATAAGCCACTAGTTCTTGTACATTAGAAGTCAGTTCTGATATTGACTAAGATACCCCTAATATTAGGGCAACCCTCCTAGCGCCCGTAAGTACCTAGTAGAGGGGAAATCCAAAGAGAAAAGTCTAGGGATCCCCACTACTAGTGAAAAAAACTATATACAACTACCTAACGCCCAATCAGGGGCACTCCTACGTACTGTCAACCCTGCCCGACTTCTATCCCCATAAGGTACTTCGACCCTGACAAAGGTCGGATGTCGGGCTGAGGGTTCGGATCAGATATTCGAGTTCTACCCTGAGGTTGGCCGAGGTCTCGGGTGGTCCGAGGTTTCGGACTAGAGGCTTGAGACTTCGGGTTTGTACTTGGAGGCTTCGGGTCAAGGACCCGAGGCTTCGGACCGAGGTTCCTGCACCTCAGACTTGTGCTTCGCATGTGTAGGGGCCTTGGAGATGGAAGATTTGGTGAAAACAGGTTGTTCCCTGACACCTAATACACTTGTCTTCCCTAATACCCTCACTCCCTTTGCTAAGGTCATGCCTGAACTTTGGGTGACCTTGGACCTCATCCAAAATACTGGGACAAGATGCTGAGCTGGCACAGCACATATGCTAAAGCACCACCTGACTCAACTGCCAAACCTCAGCCCCTTGGCACTTGACTCCCAAACCTTGGTCAACTCTAACTTGAGTCCCAGCCTTACATCTGCCTCCATTCTGATCAGTTTTTAATATTAATTACCTAAGTAGATCTTACTTATCTTACAAGTAGTTATACATACACCTTTAGTGTTTGGAATCACTGAGGTGATCTTACTTATGGTAAGCAACAAAACTGTTTGCATGTTTGGAGGTTTTGGATTGTATATCTAATGGAAAGTTTAATGTGATTTGTAAAATCATCAAAATATCATGGCATATGCTCTAGGATATCAACTACCTTGCAAAAAATAATCCAGAACATCTATCTAGAACTTTCTGAGATATGATAATTTCTTACCCTAGGTCTCATTTTGAATGGTTTTCTCACTGACAGTTAATGAGTGAAAAAAGTCAAAATTGGAGGCTTTCACTGAGGTATTGGCTCAGATCTTCATAGTTATGTGACATGTAAAAATTTCAAATGGCACAAACAAGCATTAACAACTCCAGGGTGTCAAATATGTTATTCCATGAGACCTCTCTCTATTGATAAACTCAACATAGTTATTTCTAGACTTGATTCTGGGTTTCAGCATTGCCACCATCTCAAGAAATTATTCTAAACACTGCCCTAACCTCTCCAAACCTTCTAATGTCAAAACTCTTCCCAGCTAATATCCACTATGTAGTCAAGCCTGTTACCTCTGGGAAGGCTGGGACAGTGCAAGTGTCCAAAACACTCCAAACTATCACCTACCAACCTGTCACTTCCCAGACAGTGTACAGAAACCTTAGGAGAACTTGGGTGAAGGCAGTGCTCTATCAAACCATGTCTGGGGATTAATGGTGTGTTCACTTATGTAATAATCACTTACACAACAAACAATACACAGGGATTAGGAGTTACACTCAATATGAAGATCCCCTGGGGTTTGCACCTAGAAGGACCTTACATAGCTAAAGAGCTATGGCATCTCAGCAGAGGCTAATCGGTGAATGCAAAGCCCAATCGAGCGGAATGCATCAAGAGTTCACTTTAAGGCTCACTCTGTTGCAATGAGCTCACCCTATTGTAAAGTTACCTTTGCCGTAGTAGTGGCCATCGTCGCTGGTGGTTTTATCTTATTTTCATTCACCCCACGTCTCAAGAGCCAGCAGCGAGCCCAAAACGGTGGGATTTTATGTGATTTTCTTATTCCTCCCTAGGTAACATTGTTCCGTCGGCGAGAGGCTGCTCATGTTCGTACAGAAATTATTTTCAGCCATCCACGAATGCCTCAATAACACCAATCCACACGTCCACCCCAAAGTATTCAAACCAGACATGTCCAAAGTCGTAGCTCGGCACCTGACCTTTCTGAGACCCTTTTTCAACCATGCGAGCGTGAGGGATAGAGTGGAGGATCTCTTCGGCTCTGGAAAATGGGACCACGAGGTCGTCTTGACCGTGGGTGACAAGCACTTTAATAGAAGGTGGAATGTTGAGGAGTTGTTCACGGAAATTTATCTTGGTGAGCTATGTGTTTCCATGAGTGTCTGATTGTAATAAAGCTGGCCTTGATGTATTTACCGCTTCTCCTTGTTTCGCTAATGGCACCAACATTAGCAACCCATCTCCATGTTTGTCGTGATAGGTGAAGACTCACCTATAGTACGCATGGGTCTGTCACGGGCGGATTATCAGCTCCTTAATGAATATTAGCAACAAGTCAAGGTAGCTGACCTCCCCTCTGTGGCACGTCCTAACCATATCTCGTACCGTTCTTTGTTTTCAGGGTTCGCAAGCCACTCCGGGCTGAAGTTAGCATCGACAATCGGCCGAGCGAGGTCTTTCATCTGCTCTACAGTCAATGGCTGACTTGGTATCATAGCCGACTCGGTCGGCGGCGGCGCATGTTGAAGCGGAGTGCATAAAGTGCTGGTGAGCAGAACATGGTGTACACGGAATGGGAGGGGCGTAGGGCCGGTAGGATGATAAGGGAAGAGCAACAGTTCCTGCAAGACCGCACCTAGACTGGAGTCAGTAAAGGCGGAGGTACTCAACCGGAAGATGTAATACCTCCCATGGAATATCCGAGCATGTCTACATCCTTCCAACCAATGTGTTTGACAAGCGCGAGAAGATCGCGTGCCATAAGCTCGAGGGTAATATCATCATTCTGATCAGGAGTGGAGTACGTAGACTCCCCAATGCCCCTACGCAATCGGCATTAGAAGTAATTCATTCGCATCGGGTCTGATTTCTGTACCTGTAATCGTATACAAGGACTAGCGGGGTCTATGAGCAAAAACTGATACACCTGAATAAGACACACACCTGGCCGCTTTTGTGAAAGAGGTGCAGTCAACCAGTCATAGTCCGACTTGATGAGAAACCTGCCACCATTGAGTACTAGAGGTAGACTACCCTTCCCGAGATGATCCAAACCAAAGATATCATACGCGAGTGTGGCACCATCAGGTAAGGCGAAATGTGATGAGTCGGAAACAGCCATCGGTGAGTTGTACACTGAGACGGCTACGACGCATATCAAAACGACTAATAAATAACGCGCGTCTCTCTCCTCATATCAGACACTCGTTGACGTGGACACCGCAGCAGGATTTCATGCGTCCCCGAGAGCCCGACGTTGTATTTATAGCCACTGCGTCATGAATACTATCGGTCTTAGCTATAGCATCCAGTATCTATTTGACGTGGGTGTAATCAATATCGTAATATGCAGAAAGTGTAAAATATCTGTCCAGACAAGGCTGAACCATGAAAAATTGACATGTCTGTTGAAATAGTTTGAGCGGCATTGCTGGCCGCATAACATCAGTTACAGTTGCTTACTAATACATCATCTGTCCACTTCATCGCACGGTCCCTGTTCGGCACCGCAGAAAAACTCAACAATGTCAGTACCGATATCACAAAAAAGAGCAGGCCCATGTTGCTTACACCTGTTATTGTGACAAATGGACCAATGGCCACAATGCCTCCTCACACTGTTCATGTATAGGTGCTTATTACATAAGTGAACACATGGCATTAATCCTTGGAGATTGTGGGAATCCACTTTTTGATGGAGCATTCACCTGTTCTCCAGTGTCTATGCTCATTCTTCAGCAGTCTAAGACCACCAACATACTTTATAAGTATCTAAACCAAATGCAGGAGAATCAAATTATCACAGGCTAGGCCAGAATTGGTAGCCTTGTTCATCAATTTTATGCACATATGAAGACTCTATGCTAGTTAGTTTGGACATAGCTACCAATGCATGATAACTTGCAGAATTTCTAGTATAAGTTGAATTTTTCTTACATATCTTTACTTCTTTATAAAGAAGGCAGAAGACAGTCAATCCATTTGTTGGCTCCTGAAGCAGCCCTTGTGCACAGGTGACATATCCTGGGCATCCATAAGGTGCAGAAAACTCCCTGTGAGGAACCCCGTTGGGTGTCTAGAGTTTATGGCTCTGGTAAACCCGAGGCTATTCGCAGTGAAAGAATATTATTGGCGAAATACGGAAGTCGTCCCAGATCCCAGAACAGAGGTAGGTACAGACACAACTTATAGAGCGATTATCCTGCGTCAAGCATGTCTAATATAAGACCAACGCAGACATTGGCCTATGTCTCAAGCATAATCAAGGAGGAATTGTTTGAATAGCTAGAAATACCATTCGCCGAGACATTTAAATATAGTCCATTCGGGTGTACCTCCCGAGGAAGACGGAAGAGAAGGGTATGTACAAGCCGCTAAGCACGCGAAACTTGAAACTAGGTACGCAATCGAGGAGGCTGATCACAGATGTGAACTTCCTGGGTCTTGTGATAAGAGTCTAACTCCCTTGAAAGAAAGGTTCTTAAAGATGCGATGTGTATGAGATAGGGAAATGCAGTACATTATAGGTATATCATTATGAAGGACAACATACATAACTTGGGACATGTTGAGTAGCGATGATATGGTTCCTTTGTATATAGCGTAATTAACCGTTCCATGATTCATTCTTTTCATCAATGACTTGGGAAATCCCCACGGCGTGGATATGTCTAATGCAGGATCACATAGGAAGCAGCTATGAAGGGAGGAGTCCTTGAAGACCATGGGTTGGAGTCTTCCGGACCCGGCGTTGATTATTAGCGATCCCGTAACGAGAGGCTATATTATAGACGTATTCCCTGGCGGAGAAGCTAAAAGAAAGCATCTGATTCGCTACGATATCGGAGTCGTCATGAACAATCACGGCCATCTCGGCTCTGTTAGGCCTTAACCTATCGGGCTTGGTATGTACGACTCTATAGATACCGTTCAACTGACCATCACGGGGGTTCCAAACTACTGAGACTGACGCAGATGTTCTCCGAGCCCAAGTGGGCGGTCACTCGATATCTTGATAATTGGTATCGTTCTTTCTTCCTCCAAGTCAACTCACTTTCTTACCCCATCTCACTAGCTCCAGACATCTCCACACGCGGACGCGACCATGTAAACTTCGTTGACGGAAAATCCAATGTTCCCCCCTTGCTACCGCCAAACATCTGTCCTAGAGGGACCAACTAAAGGAAATTTTTCAAAGCATCTTTCCTTACCTGGATCTGCCGTCGACGGCTCGAGTTTGTGCAGCTCTGGATATCGATAGATCTGAAATGTACCCTGGACTTCAACACATCCCTTACATATTCCAAGGCTGTTTAAGCTCGAGATGACATCTCCCTTCTAACATATTATCATTCTGGAGGTATTTCTGATCCCTGCTCACTAGGTAAAAAATCCTTGCCTTCCTACCACTTCCCGATTGTTGTCTTTCTACTTCAGTGTTCTTGGTGGCGCCCATATTCACAAAGCCGATCTTAACCTACAAGATCAAGTTCTTGGAAAGATATAACCGGGTTCTTTTACTCAGATAATTTCATTATGCTACCCCAATGGTATATTCTGGTAAGTATCACTGATCCACGAACTTCGAGAATTATCAGCAACTTACAAAAACTTCAACTAGGTGAGACATTTCTGAACTGTGGGTTTAAGTCGTCCTCAATCTCACCACGGCTTCTAGAACAATCGATTATCAAGCATCTTTCTTCTGCTCCGTCAGTCACAGCGAATTCCGAATCTATTTCACCATTCGGAGCGGTAGGCCTAATCAAATTTGCGTCGTCTCTGAATCAGTTCTCCGTAGACTAGTTTCGGCCTCGTCCTTTCTCGTATTTGGAGAGGTGGGTTTGGAAGATTTAATTTTTTTCGGCCTTCACAAAAAAAAACAAGAACTTCCCATTGTGTAGTGCTCGAAGAATCCTAATCGCTTGTATTAGTAGACAGGTTTTTAGGCCCCACGCTGAGAAATTGGATCACGGCTTAACACGCGAGAAAGGGCGCAACTGAATTTAGAATTTAGAGCTTATATCGAAGTCTCGAACTGGAACTATATTCGCGTCACATGAGATGTCTCTCAGGAACTACATCCCGAGAGGCAATATCGGCCGTAGAAGGCGCTGTGGGTTCAGTTTCATCATGATTCTTTTGCGCGCCGTGATTATGATATCTCGGTCTCATCTAAAGGAGTCTGTAAGACATGTACACCCATATCAAAGTCCCCTTAATTAAGACTGGGGTTGAGGTACGTCGCGTAAGTCATGAGGACCAGACCAGATCAGCAGTATATATGAATATTGCGGAAGAACCAGGTTCAAAGAATATTCGCCATGCGTTTACAAGTCAGCTGGTGTTGGTCCCCCCTATATTTTCGAGTCAGCCTCATGCCGCTGTAGAGTAATCATTAATAGTATGTAGGCGTAATTAGACTAATTTCCTCACCAGAACTGACACGCATATGAAGGCCCCTCGTTTAAAGTCCTGACATGTCTATCAGCATCTCCTTTGTGCTTGTATGTTTTACCACTGATGGAGGTATGAGCAAAATTACTGCCCAGGATTAGAATACATACCATGTGCAAATATACCCGTTATGCTTGCAATGTTCAGAACGGACGTCTCGTGGATTATCTAAGTGGAGGAACAAAGGGTGGTTACAGTTGGAACAAAGCATCTGTTACGCAATTTCGCTACCTGTCTGAGCTCCACCGATGGAGAGTTCACGGTCCATGTTTCCGAGGTTCTCCTGGAGCTTCGTAATGCGATGCTCAGTAAACTGGGTCTGTCCCTCATATCAGTGAGTCAACTGTCTAAAAAATAATTGCAAAGCTGACATTTGTTCCTGTCATATCCTGAAACAACAAACTGGGGCCGGACGAATAAAAATCAGCTGCCTGAAAGGTGTTTGAAGGAGCGACATTGTTTTCAGTGAAGTAGGGTTTGGGCGTGAGTGGCTGGAGATAGGTAAAGGGCTCCAAAGAGGATGATTGGTACACAGTTTCATAGGGCTCCAAAGGAGGTGACCGGTACACAGGTTTATAGGTGGCTGGAGCCACAATCACCGTTTCCTGGGCGTTCCAGGACTTGTTCCAGCTCCCATAACTGAAATTGGGTTCAGTAACAACCGAAGACTGCGCCACTGTTGTGTTAAGAGATGGATGAGGTGTAGGTACCATCTCTGGCTGATCGTCCAAAGAGACTAAGTAGGTTCCTTTCAGCATTCCAACTGCGGGTCCGTGTGATCAATAAAATATCTCGGAAAAATGTTAGACATACTGACAACCGTCAACAACAAAGATCTGGGGACGAATTTTCCGAATTGCGCTGCCCATATCTTCAGGAACAGGTCCAGCCTAAGACAGCTGCAAGTTACTAACATGATCTCCTAGAAAACAGTGGGCACACCGGCAGCCATTCCATCACATCATTGTCATGTGCCAAGGCAAGTTCAGCGTCAGAGTACTAATATCTTTTGAGTAACCAAGCAAAGAGCAAGCAAATGGGGATTACCTCTATTATATACTCAAGTGTGATTTCTAAAGCTGTAGGCATCTACTTGATACATGAGTATATGTTCACAATCAGATAGTGACAAACACACATACCTTGTCACAGCTAAGTTGCAGGTAAAGAGCGAGATCTTTGTCTATATTGAGGGTTGAATAGTCCATGATGGACAAGTCAGATGTACCGGAGTTCTGAGTAGATCTTCCACCGGTGCCAAAATGCCCTCCATGTTTGGATTCAGACGAGGATGATGATGAACTTGAATTTCTGGAAGGACCTGACGGAGGCTTCTGATGACTGCTTGCTGAACCATCCGCTCTGTCCCCGTCAAGATTGTCTTCACCTGAATCCCTTCCGGTGTTTGTATTCCCTCTTCTGCGTCCAGGTCTGGTCTCTTGTTCGTCCGTTGATCTGACTGTGAATCCGTCGTCACTTTGCTTCACTGATTCCCTATACAAAATTCTAGCAAGCCCAGTACGCCTATCACACAGCTTGAAACCACGTATGAAGATGCCTTGGTCTCGGATACCTGGCGACTCCGTTAGGGGACCCGAGTTCGCTTTAGTCCCGGACTGAGGTACACCAACAGTCCCTATTGACTCAGGTTTATCCACTGCATAATAAATCGATTGCCGCGCATACACACCTCGTTGCCTGATTTCAGCAGTAGCCCATTGGAACATACCCTCCATTTCTTCGGAGCGAGGAGCACTGGTATTAGTCGTCAATACATAACGCTGTGCTAGTATTTCAATAAACATAAACATCTACATACAAATTTACTGTCTGGGGTACATATGTCATAGGCATGTCATCCCGCCTTGTGTCGCTCGAGTCGTCGATATCTATGGGAGTTCTATCCCCCTGAGGTGGACTTTGTGCGACTTCAACGTTCTCAGCTGGTCGTGTGGCTTCTCTTGCAGGGCCTGAGTGTCCCGACACCCCAGGAGACAAGGTCTCTGACCAAGCACCCCATAGGCCTCCTTGCTTGGTATATCCTCTATTTTCTTGGAATTCGAGGCTTATCGCGCTGGAACTTCGTGAAAATGCGGCACACGCCCATGAAATCGTCTTGTGACATCCAGTAATGAAGACAAGGTCGATCAAGCATATCCCATAATCCCTCTCCTCATCACCGTTTGCATATTGCAACCAGGATGCATAGTTCTTCCACATATATTTGAGAAACCTAGGAAGTTCCAAGACGTTCTGGATCTCGATGTCGCCTTTTGTTACGAGGATGGCACCTTCTTGTTTGGAAGATTTGAAGCTATATTTGCCACTGCCTGACGAGCTGAAAATATCATAATATTAGTGGAAAAAGAAGGGAAAAGAGATATCACCAGACACACATGCTTGTTCCAGCCTCCAGAGTTGATCCACGCTCGTTCGTAAAAGGCATTGCTCCACATAACATAGTTTTGTCTACCCGGCCAACTTGAAGAGGAATATATCCTCTGGGGACGCCAAACTCGTTACTTGGGTCCCCAACTTCCTTAGATGCATCGAAGAGGCGTATCCATTTTCCTTGGGAAACATATCCGACTTCAGCAATGTTGACTGAACCAGGATGCCAAAGTGCAAATCCTTTGGGAGAGAGCAAATTTTGGGCATAGATCTTGTGCTCAGGCACAGCATAATAACTTGATGGGCGGCGGTGTATCGAGCGAGGCCGAAGAAGAATGAGAATGAGAATGAGTGCGAGTGCGAGTGCAAGCACGAGACCCAAAACTTGGAGCATCTAAAGGAGAATTAGGAGAGAAGTGGAGGGTGACGTGGCGCTCACCACAAGATGTTTTGGGTTCCATCCCACCCGCGCCTCGTGTCATGGGAAAAGCACTATTTAATGGACTGCTGACAAAGACTGTCATCAGCTATACCGCAGCTACCACCATCAAATACTAAAGAAAGACCTACAATGTACCTGCATAAAGGATTTATCCACGCATATACTTTGGAGACTAAATCCCTTGTGCGGACATGGATGAGACAACATCAACTTTCTCGTGTTTTAAGGAAGCTTTTGAGGAAGGAGACTCAATGATCTTTTCATTCGTTTCACATCTAGTTACCGGTTAAGATACAATGTCAGGTTGTCCTAGTGGTCGTTTTTGAAAGAGCCTGACACCTTGCGGATACTTCGCTTCCAAAATTTGGTGTAATAATACTGTCCTTCGTCATCCTGAACTCAGCTTTACCCATGATTGACCAGAGGGAGAGGACCTACCTCCCGTCCCTTACGAAGCTACATATCCTACCTTGGCCTCCCTTCTTGGATGCCGTCAAATATGGACGTCCCGAAGATGGGTCGATACTGTAGACTTACCAAACTAGTTTGATGTCCAGGTACATCCGTTCCTTAGGTATATTTCTCACTATAAACTTATATATTTGTTATGTTCACAGTCTGAGTGATGGGTGGGTAGGTAGAGTAACGTCTTACCTTAGTCTGTCGGCCATTGTGCTCAACTAGCCTCAATTTTTGCAGTTGCGGACATCGACTTGAGAATCCTACGAGATATCCCTGAAAGTGCTAACGAGTTTGCAGTCAAAGGAGCTCAAGCTTTTTCCGTTGAACGTATTGTCGCCTTGGGGTTGTGTCGGTATCAAACAAAAAAACCTGCCCACTCTACGATGGACCACTCCTTCTGTCATCCCAGTCTCCTGAGTCACGGTCACGAAGCCAAACATAACCTCCAGGGTTCAGCTTTGTTTCCGATTACCCCCGGTTTCAGGAACTATCAATGGCCATGTCACATGTATATGCCAAGTCTTCACAGAATGAATATCCTCCATAGCTCCTAGTTTAATTGATCATCAGGCACCTGTTGTCTTTTGCTCAATCGATCACAGCGATTTACGCACTCTAGATTCGGTCTTTCATCAGCCCACAGAAGGTTATATTATACAGGAAAAAGAAAAAAGTCGCCCACCCAACAGATCATACAAATATTTGTCTAACAGTATCGTCAATCTGCGTAAAAACAGAGCACTTACGTTGGATTTTAATTAGACATGATGAGTTTGAGGGTTTAGAGGTGAGGGAGGAGAGGCGCTGAGAGAGTACGGGATGTGTTGATACAGGCTGCCAAGTGGCACGAACTTGACATAACAAAGAGGAAATATAATCTCACCAGGGTTTAACAGGGCGGCTAGACCTCCGCTACGGGAATCACATCAAAGGAGGTGCCGAACAGTGGTGTTTTTTCCGACCCATCCCTATTCCATCGGAGAGTGAATCAGGGTTCACTGGAAGAGAAAGCTCCATTGACGAGACTAGTGGAAATTTGACAAAAACCCGGGCAAAGAAGAAAACGTCCAGTGGCGCCCACATGTTTGTAATAGTCAGGGCCATCCAGGAGCCACAGCCTCCAGCGCGAATTAATCGAGTGAGTTGGGTTAACCCAAACCCCACTGCTTTCTTGCTGAGACCCGATATCGGCGTGTGAGTCACGATAAGCTAAACTCTATCGAAAATATTCGGGCGTGAACAATGCCCTTTACCACTACTGCCACCGTCCTCAAAGCACGTCCCCGCTACCGCGGGATCTTCGCCACCTCAAGATTATTCAGTGCATCTGCGGCATGTCTTAAACAGCGTCTAGTCATCATAGGCAGCGGCTGGGGTCAGTGAATAGGTTTCTTCCACGAGCAGTTCTGAAACCTGAGGAAAACGTAGGAGGGTATGAGGTTTTAAGAAAAGTGGACAAGAAACGATGGGGTTTGTTATTTTTCCTTTTGACCTCGCTTGACTAATTGAACCGGCTTCGTGATCGGCGGTTCTCTGTAGATGGTTAGCCTTATTTTGTCACCCTATCACAGTGTCCCTTTACAACTTTTGTATAGTCACGCTTGTATCGGCCAACACCTATTTTGCGTTCACTCCGCTACTAGCCAGCTGCGCCGTGGGAACCCTTGAATACCGCAGTGCTCTAGAACCGGTATAGTGAACTTTTCTTTTCACCAATGTTCTCTATAGCTAATAATGTTATACAGGTCAGAGCGTATGCTCCTCAGGCGGTGTGCAACATTATCTTATCGAATTTAATTAACCTAATCCAATAATAACATTGTGCTTTTAGAACTCGTTTCATGCATGGTGTGACTCTATAGGTGTGTAGCTCTATAAATTTACTTCTAACAAACTGATGTCACGCTATGATAGACTTCAAACGAAAGCTTCTTATATGCGTGCGTCCATACTGCTCGAGACATTGGTATTTATGCATGAACTCTGTTCTTGACTTTTTATTGTAACAGGCACCTGCAACCTCGCCAGCATTCCATGGTTCTCGTACCGACGAAACCGCCGCTTCTGGGATATCCGACAAACTTGATATGTCTGTAGCAGGCCCAAAATTCACTGTGGCATATGATAAACTTGTTATCTCTGTCGGGGCGTACGCTCAAAGTTAGTGAACGTTCCACATTTTTCAGACCCGTGCTGCACTCTTTGTGACTTGGTATAACTGATGTCATACAGCATTCGGGATTCCTGGTGTGAAAGAGAACGCTCAGTTCTTGAAGGATATCAAGGATGCGCGAACTATAAGGTCGCGCATTCTTGAACGTACGTGATATTTTTGCCCAAACTCCACTGGCTAATAACCCAGTACCTCAATCAATAGTATTTGCACAAGCAAATCTACCCATTTTGTCTGATGTAGATCGGCGCAAGCTTCTCCATTTTTGTATTGTCGGTGGTGGACCAACAGTAAGTGCTAAGCGACACGAAGCAATACTTTGTGTTCTGATGTACCGTACCGAAAAGGGCGTAGAGTTCGCTGCTGAGTTGCACGACCTACTACAGACAGATATAGCTCGCGCATATCCCCATCTTGCACCTATGGCGAAGATATCACTTTACGACGTCGCACCTCAAATCCTTGCAAGTTTCGACCAGAGTTTGATCCAGTGCGACTCGTTTGAGAGTGTCATCAGACCTAACGCTGAGGATTATTTGATAGGTATGCGACGGACCGATTCAAAAGACATGGTATTGCCATAAAATCCCAGCACCATGTCGAGAAAGTAAATCAGGCAAGCGAGGTTCCCTGTGTTCCCTGATTTTCATAAACCTGTGAGTGTGTATAGGGGCACATGATCGTCAAGGAAGAGGGAGAAGGTAATGACTATCCTAGCACGCGATGGGCTTACAATTTATCGTGACTATTGTTAGTTCCCTTCGGCCTTCTAGTCTGGAGTACTGGACTAGCGCCAAATCCTTTAATCCGATCCATCACCGAGCTTGTGAAGGATGAAAAGACTGGAAGGTGACCCTTCAATAACTCGCTTCATAAAACGTGTTCAAACAAATTTCTGGAGGACAGCTTGGTGGTAAACGATCACCTGAACGTCATTGACAAAGCTACCAACGAGACCGTCGAAGATATATGGGCAATAGGTGATGCTTGTGTCCATGAGACACCCGAAAAACGGCTGCCGGCCACAGCCCAAGGTTGGCGCCATCCGTCTTTATCCATGACATGGTACATATTGACTGAACAACGTCCGACCATGGCAGTCGCATATCAAGAGGCAAAATATCTGGCAAAAAAGATAAACAGTATTGGTAGACACGGTTATGCTTCATCGAAGACTTTCGAATTCCACAACATGGGAAGCCTGGCATATCTCGGTGATTGGTGAGCATGCAACCGCATACCCAATTTTTTGTGTGGCTCTAACTTTTTCCCAGGCGAGCTGTGTACGACAGGACAAGAGCGCAGTCTGGCCCGAAGACTACAGAGACCGGGTAGGTTCCCAATGTATTATAAATTGACAGGGATATTTATCATTTTCAAGGCGCGTCGCGTGGCTTCTGTGGAGGTCAGCTTATTTCAGTATGACATTAAGTTGGAGAAACAAGTAAGTGACCATTAGATCTGGCCGAGGGGAACATTCGAGCTCGAGATCACTGATGCTTCTTGCTCTTAGAATTTTAGTGCCTGTATATTGGTGTGTGACCTTTATTTTTACACTCACTCCCGCTGATGCTGTTTCTTCAGGTTCACGAATTGTGAGTGATTCTCCGAATTGGTGCTGAGGCCAACTCACCTGTTGTGGCAGGGATATTCGGCCGCGATATATCGCGCTTTTAAAAACTTTCACATGATTTGCCATAGATTTACATTACAAGGCTGCTCCATATAGATAATTTTATTTATTGGTTGAGAATGATCTCGAAGGCCTGGTCATCCTGGCAGCGATTGACGGTCCAATGCAGCTCAGTGTGGTCAAGTGTAAATGTAGTTTGGCTTGCGAGCATGCTCGGTGTACGATACTTGTGTTGTATTAAGGGCGGGGGGACTACCTATGCATTCTCGCTACGGTAAGTGTCGAGCAACGCAACAATTGCCTCAGAACCGTGGTGTGATGCCTCCTCCAGAGCAGTCCCATGTTCTCCTTCATTCACACTCGCACCCTTCCCTAGCAGCAACTTGACGATCACATAGTAGCCTCGAGCCGCTGCAATGCACATTCTTCCGCCATTGGGCATTTACGTCTGCTCCATTCCCCAGGAGCAATCCAACGATCCCATCATGACCCTTGCGCATTGCTGCGCGGTGCCACACTTCCTACCTTGAGCTTTCACATCCGCTCCCCTCTCCAACAGCAATCGAACAATCGCCTTCTGAAGCACGCTACCCCTGGAACCATGTAGAATGTTCACATCTGCTCCGTTCTCCAGCAAAATTCAACGATCGCATAGTGACCAATACCGGCTGCCGCATGCAATACACAGCCATACTCATCTGTACCTCCTTGGGAGTTCACATCGTCTCCCTTCTCTACCAGCAGCTGAGCATAGTGACCTCCACTTGTTGCCACCTGTAATACACTGCCATACTCTCCACCCCGTGCGTTTGCATCCGCTCCCTTCTCAACAGCAGTCGATCAATTTTCTCGTGACCATCGACAGATGCCGCCTGCAGTGCACTACCGTGATAACCACCTTCAGCGTTCACATCTCTCTCCAACAGCAATCGAACAATTGTTTCTCGGCCAGAGACTGATGCAGCTTGCAGCGCCCCGCACGCTCTGCTTTGTGAGTTCACAGCTGCTCCGTGTTCCGGCAGTAGCTACCATTGCTGTTGGGCATATGCTCCCTAAGTCAACCCAGAATTATTCCAAAAAATTATTTCCTTTTATTTATTTTCCGTGTCCTAATATGCTAATAATTTTCCTATATTTTTTGAAATATTTTTCATATTTCTAGGTTGCCATCCACTATTTTTGTGTCATTTTATGCTGTGATTATTTTTTTTGCTTCCGTCGGCGTAAACGCCGCGTTGTACTTTTGCCTTAAAATAAACACGCGGCATTATATTTACAGTCCGACTCGTGCGTTCACATCCGCTCCTTTCTCCAGGAGTAATCGAACGATCGCTTCGTGACTTCCGGGCGATGCAGCCTGCAAAGCACCGTCGTACTCCACCTCTTGTGTTCACGTCCGCTCCCTTCTCCGGGGGTAATCGAACGATCGCTTCGTGACCTATGAACGAGGCAGCCCGCAGAGCACCGCCGTACCATCCACCTCCTGCGCTCCCGTCCGCTCCCTTCTCCAGGAGTAATCGAACGATCGCTTCATGGCCTGACGACGCAACCAGCAGAGCGTCCTCCTAGTGTTCAGAGATCAAATATTCCTGGATGGAGAAATGCGCTAATCTGATATCTTCATTAGGAAGTGTGTGCGAAACGGAGGTTAATACAATCATCCGTAATAGTGACAAGATTGGAACATATAGTCAGTATGTCTCGAGGATCCGAAGGCCGTCGACGTGAATCAAACAGAATATCATCTTCCCCTCGGGATCGGTAGCTACGATATCGACAGCTTCCCGCAGAGAAATCGTGCGCCACGAGAAAGCCTGTCGTTGCAACAAGCTCAGAAAGGAGTATTATTCGCCAACAACAGGTGGAAAACCAGATGTCGACCCAGCTATCGATGCTCCTGATCGTTTGAACTCTCAACTTGAACCTATGTTCTTATCGACAATTATGTGGACAACGGTGTCTATCCTTTTCAGGGCGTCATGGTGAGCCACAGTCATTCTCTGACTTGTACTCATACTGATGCTTTCTTGGTGTTATCCATAATGGTTCAGGGTGCATGGAACCTAGCGTGAAGAATTGCCGGCTGTTGTCCATTCTTACTTCCAGTGGTGGGTTGCTATAGAGCGATATGCGTCTTCAGCAACACTTACATCAACCACGGTGCTCAAGTTGGCATGACAACTTGCCAAAGGGTATGTTAGTATACGCAATATTACCGCGTACTTGGTAACTTGAAATTATATGTCATGCTACTTGCTAGTGAGCATGACCTCCGAGCCTTTCTTGTTTTCAAAATATTTTACTACAACTGCCGTTTATTTATTTTACCACAGGATTGAATTATTTGAACTCATAAAAAAAACACTGGGAAAACATTAAAGTACGATATTCCACGGTAGTGTTTAGCTTGGTGGGACATGGACTGGGTTACCAATAGCGTTAAATGTAAGCGCTAACTGTCGAATAGCTTCCTGAAAAACACTTGAAAGAAGAATCGTGTCCTTGTACACATTCATTTATGTCCATTGAATTCAAAATAAAGATTGGTTCAGTGCGTTAGCTGTCATTTCAACCAATATTGTATCAATATTATAACGGTTAGACTAGAAGACTCTTAAACTATTATCATTGTGCTTTCATGAAGGTCACTATGTCACATTCAACGCAGTAGGAAAGTGACGATGAACAGCCTGAAGGACAGTCTCAAAAAAAAAAAATGAAGACCCTCGTGATGATTCATAGAGTTGTCAGGTGTTATCGGTCGTGACAACCCGATTGTAGTAAGAATTAGTGGCATGTTCGGTCTTTACAGTATGAAGCCTTTGAGAATGGACAGAAAGGGACATGAATGTCTAAAAGCTCAGATTCGGATAACATGTAGGTGCAGTTAACACAGAGTCCCTCCTCAATTTATTTCTTTATCCTGGTGTGTCGAACCCCATCCCGGCGGTTTCGGAATTCCCTTCCACTAATAGCCTGATCAGTAAACATCTCAAATGGGTGGGAAAGCTTACCAGGAGCACGTAAAATTGTGGTCGAAGGAAAGTCTGAAACGAACCCAATTTCGAGCGGCATCTGGTCGCGCGTTCTCCAGGAGTAATCGAACGATCGCTTCGTGACCTTCGGACGATGCAGCCTGCAGAGCACCGTCGTGCTGTCCACCTCCTGCGTTCACATCCGCTCCCTTCTCCAAAAGTAATCGAACGATCGCTTCGTGACCTCCGAACGTTGCAGCCTGCAGAGGACCACCGTGCTGTCTACCTCCTGCGTTCACATCCGCTCCCTTCTCCAGGAGTAATCGAACGATCACTTCGTGACCTTCAAACGATGCAGCCTGCAGAGCGCCGTCGTGCTGTCCACCTCTTGCGTTCACGTCCGCTCCCTTCTCCAGGAGTAATCGAACGATCGCTTCGTGACCTCTGGACGACGCAGCTTGTAGGGGATTACCATATCGACCTCCGTGTGCCTTCACATCCGCTCCCTTCTCCAGGGGTAATCGAGCGATCGCTTCGTGACCTCCGGACGATGCAGCCTGCAGAGCACCATCGTGCTGACTACCTCTTGCATTCACATCTGCTCCCTTCTCCAGGAGCAATCGAACGATCGCTTCGTGACCTTCGGACGATGCAACCTGCAGAGCACCGCCGTACCATCCACTTCCTGCGTTCACATCAGCTCCCTGCTCTAGGAGTAATCGAACGATCGCTTTGTGACCTCCGGATGACGCAAGCTGCAGAGGACCATCGTACTGTCCACCTCTTGCGTTCACATCTGCTCCCTTCTCCAGAAGTAATCGAACGATCGCTTTGTAACCTCCGGACGATGCAGCCTGCAGAGGACCGTCGTATCCACCTCTTGCGTTCACATCCGCACCTTTCTCCAGAAGTAATCGAACGATTGCTTCGTGACCTCTGGATGATGCAGCCTGCAGGGCACTGTCGTGCTGTCCACCTGCTGCGTTCACGTCCGCTCCCTTCTCCAGGAGTAATTGAACGATTGCTTCATGACCTCCGGACGACGCAGCCTGCAGAGGACCATCGTGCTGTCCGTCTCTTGCGTTCACATCCGCTCCCTTCTCCAGGAGTAATCGAACGATCGCTTTGTAACCTCTGGACGATGCAGCCTGCAGAGCACCTCCGTACCATCCACCTTCTGAGTTCACATCCACTCCCTTCTCCAGGAGGAATCGAACGATCGCTTCCTGACCTCCGGACGATGCAGCCTGCAGAGCACCCCCGTACCATCCACCTTCTGAGTTCACATCCACTACCTTCTCCAGGAGTAATCGAACGATCGCTTCGTGACCTCCAGACAATGCGGCCTGCAGAGCACCGCCGTACCATCCACCTTCTGAGTTCACATCCGTACCCTTCTCCAGGAGTAATCGAACGATTGCTTCATGACCTCTGGAAGATGCAGCCTGCAGAGCACCGTCGTGCTGTCCACCTCTTGCGTTCACATCCGCTCCCTTCTCCAGGAGTAATCGAACGATCGCTTCGTGACCTTCGGACGATGCAGCCTGCAGAGCACTATCGTGCTGTCCACCTCTTGCGTTCACATCCGCCCCCTTCTCCAGGAGTAATCGAACGATCGCTTCGTGACCTTCGGACGATGCAACCTGCAGAGCACCGCCGTACCATCCACTTCCTGCGTTCACATCAGCTCCCTGCTCTAGGAGTAATCGAACGATCGCTTCGTGACCTCCGGATGACGCAAGCTGCAGAGGACCATCGTACTGTCCACCTCTTGCGTTCACATCTGCTCCCTTCTCCAGAAGTAATCGAACGATCGCTTCGTGATTTCCGGACGATGCAGCCTGCAGAGGACCGTCGTGTCCACCTCTTGCGTTCACATCCGCACCTTTCTCCAGAAGTAATCGAACGATTGCTTCGTGACCTCTGGATGATGCAGCCTGCAGGGCACTGTCGTGCTGTCCACCTGCTGCGTTCACATCCGCTCCCTTCTCCAGGAGTAATTGAACGATCGCTTCGTGACCTTCGGACGATGCAGCCTGCAGGGCACCGTCGTGCTGTCCACCTTCTGAGTTCACATCCGCACCCCTCTCCAGGAGTAATCGAACAATCGCTTCATGACCTCCGGACGATGCAGCCTGCAGAGCGCCGTCGTGCTGTCCACCTCTTGCGTTCACGTCCGCTCCCTTCTCCAGGAGTAATCGAACGATCGCTTCATGACCTCTGGACGACGCAGCTTGTAAGGGATTGCCATATCGACCTCCGTGTGCATTCACGTTCAAACCATTCTTCAACAGGCACTGGGATGCACTTTCCAGCCCAGCAACTGAAGTGTAATAAAGAGGAGAGCCGATACCTAACCGTGGCAATCCCAGGTATGGTACAACTTCATCTGGCTTGTAGATCCGAAGCCAATTTCTATACATGGCACCTCTAGGTTGAAGAAGGGCCATAATCAGTCCTTGTAGGGCGGAGCATCCACCATGCGTATCTGCCCGTGCATGTTTGATCCAATATCTTGCCGCATAACGAGACAGTGGAAATTCTCTAATCGTACTTGATGATACCGAATGATGCTGGTTGAACTGTAGCAAGTAAGCCAGACATGTCTTAGCGATGAACACGTTGGCAGTCAGCGCGTTGAAGTGAAAGTATGACATATCGCTCCTGCGTAAGTGTTCAGAGACCAAATATTCTCGGACGGAGAAATGCGCTAATCCGAGCTCTTCTTTATAAATTATATGTGTGAAATCGAGCCCGACACTACTAGCCGTTTCTGGGACTGTAATGGTGACAAGACTGGAACATATGGTCAGTATGTCTCGAGGATCCCAAGGCCGTCGACGTGGATCAAACAGAACATCATCTTCCCCGTCGGGATCGGTGGCTATGACCTCGACAGCTTCCCGCAGAGATATCGTGCGAAACGAGAAAGCCAGCCATCGCAACAAGCTCAGAGCATCTCGCCTATCATCCTCTTTGATGCCCGCGAGAATCCTATCGTACGTTTCGTACAGGGTCCTTGGCAAGGACGTGAGTGCCCTCTCGAGCGCGGCTGGAGAGCGGCACTTCCGCAGTGCATCTAGCTGGCATGTAACCCATCGAAACCTTCCTGACCTGTCAGTGCTGTTCTATAGGGAGCCAGATGAGGTACATTACATTCCATGCGCACCCTCGATCAACGTTGTCTCGATCGTTTTCTTCTCTCCCGTCGAGCACATCTGAAACCTGATATCGCGATCTAGCGTTCGGGACACGTGGATTCGTATGTCACCGTCAACGTGACTCTCGTCCATGAGGACGTGATGTGAGACTATGGGACTTAGCGCATCTCTAATGTCCCGCTCTTCTCGACTAGTCGCCAGCAGGTGTAAAGTGCCGAATCCCCAATCGTGAATCTCTCTGAGCAAGGTCAGTAGCTCATCTCGTTCTGGAGCCTCGTCAAGGGCATCAAAAAGAATATAGACGTTCTGGAAGGTGTGAACCGTCAATTTGATGGTAGACATCAGGGCCTCTGGAGTTGGAGGTTGCTCCCCTTCTGCATGTTCAGAGAATAGCTTTGTCAAGGCATCTGGAATGGTCGCACATTGCAAAGACAGCTGCTTTACCAAGGACCTTAGAACATGATGGGGGCGTGTGTTTTTGTTTTGAAAATCAAAGTAGAAGTAGGCGAGTGCAAGCGAGGGATCTGATTGACAGTGGCAAGATGTCTCTTCAATGATGGTGGAACTTGACATCCGCAGTCATCAGTATGGAGGCTAGAGCTATCAAAGTAAGTGGATCTACCATAAAATAGTCTTACCGGCACCCGCTGTGCAGATCTCTCAGCCGCAGCACCAATCTACCAGCGAAAACGAGCAACATACGTATGCCATGAAGCCAAAAGAACGAGTTGTTTCTGCTTTTCCACTCCGCAAAGCGCTCTCCCTGCACAAACCACAAGCCAGTGGTTTCCTCTCGCTCTTTACAAGCATTCCTGTGCTTCGACTCGTGATCGGGAGCGGAAAGCCAGTTGTATATTTTCTGATGACGTTGTTCTGTAAGGGAAAGTCAGTAGGAATAACGCGCAGTCATCTTTGGAGACAAAGGGTACGAAGGACATACCCGCGACGCCCGTGTGTATCTCCAACGTCAGTCGTCTGCTGAGACGATTAGGATCGGTCTGGGGGAAATCAATGGAACGTACGTCTGATCCACGTTTAGGGTTGAATTCAATAGGTCTTGGAAATTGGCTAGACGGCGGAGAGTCTGTTTAAGCTCGCCTTGCTTCAGCGGCCAAATCAAGGCCTGCATGCGATCCGTGTGTCGACCTTTGGTCTCCAACTTTGCGTTGAGACTTTCGAGCTCGGTGCGGCAAAGGGTGAGGCCCTCGGGTTTCTTAAGCAGCTCGATCAAAGCTGGCAAACGGGATGATCCATTGCCATTGGCTTCTTCGTCTTCTACTAGCTCCCGAACATCTTCGAGCACTTTTTGCAGTGCAAGGAGCTGATCAATGATCAGTTTCTTTTCCTTAGAGGCGTTTTTGACCCCACTTCCATAATTATAACACAGGATGACAGTATTTGCGGTGAGCTGAAGAACAGCAATGACACTCGCTGTTGGCTCGGTCAGCAGACTGGCAAAAAGGACCTAAGTATGGAGGACGACTCGCCTGCTAATCCCAATACAGCTGCCATAGGGCTAATGGTTGTAATTCTTGAGACATTCAAGATGGCACCTCTTATGTGGCGCCTATCGTGGGTACAGCTGGAAGATGCACAGCCCGATTTGCCATGGTGCATTCACATCCAGTAGGCTGCGCAATCGAGGGAGTTGCCAAAATTCATAAAACCGCTCATGCTGAAAAGTTCACTGTTTCTATCGATATCACGCGACGGGAGCTTTTCAAGTGGGTCGTTCAGCGTTATGTCACACATCATATCATAAAGACGGGGATCCTAGGCCTAGGAGACAAAAGTAGAAGGGGCATGAGAAGCACTGCCCCCAAGGTTGGAGAAAAGTGACAACCAAATAACAGCCACATCCGTTTAGCCGGGGACTTTCGATGCCCTATCAATATGAGTAGCTCAGAGTCCTCCTGTACGGTGTCAAAACCCGAGGAATTCTTCAGAATACAAACCACTTCTGAATGCGAATAATATTAAGGCATTTCTGGACCACTGCATGGATTTCCTTCCATTGGAGGCACGTAAGTCACCAAATACTGGACCTGGAGCTCGGCTCGAGTTGAAACGTTGGTAAGGTAGAAGTCACCAGAAACGGGCACCCCTTACGTAATAAGGGCGCTTACGTCACGTGAGCGACGAATCTTCTCACAAAAAAAAAATGAAAAGTGTTAGAATTTGCCCGGAAATTAGTTTAAAAAAATTATTTTTTTAATATGCTAACAAAAATATAATTCTGCATTATAGCATAAAACTAGGTGAGCTTCCATGTCTCCACTGCTACCACCCCCATCCTACAGTCTACCCATCCTGTCCGTACCAAAGACCGTTTACGTGGTCGATAGCCGAGGAGCCGAGTGCACGTGACCTCGGCTAATGACCACGTGACCTGCAAAATTCTCTTCGTGAAAAAAAACGAAAAGTGCTACGATTCGCGCAGGAATTACAAATAATAATAATAAATTTTTTTAATATTTTGACATTAAAATTGCTACTAGTCACTCAGTTTTGTGTTTTTTTTCTAAAGTCTCTGCAACAAGTCTTACTAAGGCAAGCAATATACTAAACATATACTAGGAGCTAAATTTGTATTTTATCCCTCTCCTAATATCTAGTAGCAATTTTGAAGAAAATGAGCTTCATGCTTATATAAGGGGTGCCTGTTCCTGGTGACCTCTACCTTATTAAGACTGACAACAAACCTTGAGTTCAAGGATGGCCATTTTGTATCTATTGTCACAATCACAGTCTGGGCATTCAATTCACACTATATTCATTCCAAAGCAATCCTTCCGAAGCATTTCATCCAAAGCCCAAAGCAACATTCCCACACTCCCATCACTTTCATCCCACAACCCTTTTGTCTATCACTTCGACTCAAATACGCCATCTATTGAAACAATTCTTGTGAAACAATCAGTGGTCAGGTCCAATCATATTCTTTTTTTAGAAAAGAACCACCCTGACTATCCCCATCACTATCCCCATCTTTCACCATAAAATTATGGATTGAGTTATTCATATTCACTCAAAGCTTGCAATGACATGCCATATCATCAGGCTTAATGATATGAACGTTCTAGACTCTCATAATGACTCTCCGAAAGATTTAGGCATGGCTATCCCTACCCAAAGAGCCACGTGATTCAGAAACATGTTTCAAGAGTTGGTGATGGTCTATTATCCTTTTCTTCATTCACAATTTTCCTTCCATCACTATTCTATGTTTTCTATGGCCTTTAATTAGTATACATGTACCTTGATTACTCTCCGATCCTCACGGACTCATTCCCATTCGCCCTCTCTTCCGAACCCTTTGGTATATAGCTAAACACATTCGCATGTATGTTCCCTAGTTCAATTATGTCAACTTGATTCTTCTACTCACACTTGCCAACTCATCTCCAACTCACCTTCAACAACAACTTTATAATTTTTGAGTAAGCACTCCAATTCCACTTTTATTAGTTAAATCCACTTCAAGGAATGTGTCACAATCATGATTTATGATCTGTTCCGCCTTCCGAACCACCCAAACCACCCAAACATCACGTTTCCAAATCAACTCTTCGGAACCCGAATCATTGGCAGACTTGTCACACATGAACCATCCAACACTTCGTCACCCATAACACCTTGAATTGTCCTAACAACATCACAAGGACCCAACCAAGAAATCAGGTTCTATTATTAGCCTTTCCTCAGAAAAGAAGCATCTACACTATCCCCATCACTATCCCCATCTATTTCTAGGAACTCAATAGCAGGGTCGATTCTATGCTTCTAAAAGCTTATGGTGACAACACATACAATTCAATATGTGGACGCGTTCATCCCCGACACTCAGGGCTGTCATTTAAAGAGGTGAAACAAGGGTTCGTCTACCCAAAACAACATACAGTTCAGAAACAAGTTTCAGGGTTTATTCCTAGTTCGTTAAACCCTTTTCTCATTCACAATTTTCACCCCACCCTTGTTCTCTATTCTTTATGGTCATTAACTAGCATACATGTACTTTAGCTATTTTTCCGATCCTTAACGGACTACTCCCCATTCGCCCTTGCCTCCAAACGTCCCAGTATATAAGTAGCACATTCGCATGTATGTTCTTTAGTTCAATTATTGCATGTCTACTTGATTGATCTGCTTGACTTAACAATTCGTCATGAACAATCAAAAAGAACAACTTTATTTTGAAGTAAGTCCTATAAAACTTATCACTTTAGATTTGATTATACTTCGAAAGAATGTAATCATATTGGGTGTGATCGGCATGAATTACACGGTTCATCCGATCAACGAGATAGAATTCTTTCGGAATATCTATCTCTTCGGAATCATGCACTTCTTCGCAAACATTCCGAAAGCCCTTCGCTTTTAACTGTAGGATTACCTTTCACTTTCGAATACCATTCTTCTTATATGAAAACATTTTCTAACGTTATTGCTAACCATGCATTCATTCATAACACTTTTCTTTAATAATTGGATTCTGACAGAATGTAAGATCATTGGCTGTGATGGACATGAACTGCAAAGTTCATTCAATCCACGAGATAGAATCCTGTCACGATCATGATTTACGATTCGTTCCTCCATCCAAACCATCCAAACCATCCAAACCATTCGAACCATCCGAACCATTCGAACCATCCGAACCATTCGAACCATCCGAACCATTCGAACCATCCGAACCATTCGAACCATCCGAACCATTCGAACCATCCGAACCATTCGAACCATCCGAACCACGAACCATTCGAACCATCCGAACCATTCGAACCATCCGACCCATTCGAACCATCCGAACCATTCGAACCATCCGAACCATTCGAACCATCCGAACCATTCGAACCATCCGAACCATTCGAACCATCCGAACCATTCGAACCATCCGAACCATTCGAACCATCCGAACCATTCATCCGAACCATTCGAACCATCCGAACCATTCGAACCATCCGAACCATTCGAACCATCCGAACCATTCGAACCATCCGAACCATTCGAACCATCCGAACCATTCGAACCATCCAAACCATTCGAACCATCCGAACATCACATTTCTGAATCCACTCTTCGGAACCCGATTCATCGGCAGACTTGTCACACCTACAACCCCCCAACACCTCATCACCCATAACACCTTGAATCATCCTAGCAACATCACAAGGACCCAATCAAGAAACCAGATTCTATTATTGGCCTTCCCTCAGAACAGAAGCACCTACACTATCCCCATCACTATCCCCATCTATTTCTAAGAACTCAATAGAAGGGTCGATTCTATGCTTCTAAAAGCTTATGGAAACAATACATACGATTCCACATGTGGACAAGTTCATCCCCGTCACTCAGGACCGTCGTTTAAAGAGGTGAAACAAGGGTTCGTTTACCCAAAAAGACATACGGTTCGGAAACAGGTTTCAGGGTGTATTTCTAGTTCGTTAAACCCCTTTCTCATCCACAAGTTTCATCCCATTCTTGTTCTCTATTCATTATGGTCATTAACTAGAATACATGTACTTTAGCTACTTTTCCGATCCTTAACGGACTACTCCCCATTCGCCTTTGCCTCCAAACGTCCCAGTATATAAGTAGCACATTCGCATGTATGTTCTTTAGTTCAATTATTGCACGTCTACTTGATTGATCTGCTCAACTTAACAATTCGTCGTGAACAATCAAAAAAGAGTAACTTCATTTCGAAGTAAGTCCTATAAAACTTATCAATTTAGATTTGATTATACTTCGAAAGAATGTAATCATACTGGGTGAGATTGGCGTGAACCATACGGTTCATCCGATCCACGAGATAGAATCCTTTCGGAATATCTATCTCTTCGGAATAATGCACTTCTTCGCAAACGTTCCGAAAGCCCTTAGCTTTTATTGTAGGATTATCCTTTTATTTTCGAACACCATCCTCTTCATGTGGAAACATTTTCCAATGTTATTGCTAACAATACATTTGTCCATAACATTTATCCTTGATAATTGAATTCTGACAAATCCTTTCGGAACCTCTGTCTCTTCGGAACTATGCACTTTGTTCGCAGACGTTCCGAAAGCCATTCGCTTTTACTGTAGGTTTTCTATTCACTTTCCAAAACCATTCTGTTATCCTTAGGAATATTTCCGAACACATTTACTAACACAACATTCATCCACAACATTTACCACTATTATTTGGATTCTGACATCTATGAGGTTATGAGTTGAATAAGTCAAAAGCAACCAAGCCATTTGAGGAAGAAATACAGAATATTTGAATGTTTACAAACAGCCCCGCTTGCTTGCTAGAAACATCATCCTATCTCCTCTTCTATCAGACTGGACAAGAAAACGGGGGCTAATAGAACAGTGATCTCTTACATGGATGAAAATACACCTGGGATGTTTGCTTTGTAGATATGACCAGCTTCATGAGCATCTGCTCCCCAGGGTGGACTTGCTTCAATTAATGCTAGATGTAATTATCCAGGATATTGTCCCTTTAGGGACAATCATCTCAGTTACAGTGTGCCCGGTTTTGGTTGTGATGAGCTCCTATAATGGGAGTATGTCATCCTGCTAGCACCAATGGTGATTCATAAGGAAATTATATAATCAAAGGCAAATTAACAGATACATACATGTGTGAGACCATTGGAATAGGGGGGAACTGATGATGTCTGTCAATTATTATTTGGTACACATGTGTTGAATAAATGGGGTCTTGGAATGTGTCCAGGAAATAATTTTTTTTTAGAAAGCTGTAGACAATGTAATCACCTCAGTAATACAAAACACTGAGGGGTTTGTCCATATCTGCCCCAGCTACTGTATAGCTAAGGCCATCCCTTGCTGGTAGCTAATAATAACTAAATAAATAAAGGACCTACAGTAAGCAACAAAACCATTTGCATGTTTGGAAGTTTTGAATTGTAATTGTAAGGGAAACCCTCTTAGCACCCATAGGTACCTAGTAGAGGGGAAATCCAAAGAGAAAAGTCTAAGGATCCCTGCTACTAGAGAGGATGATTGCAATGGTAACATGATACAGATTATAATTGGACAGAAGCTGTATTTTAAAATATAAGCTATTGGTAGAAGATACTAAACTAACCTCTGGATATCTTAATTTATTCTGAATATTTTTAATCCATTTCAGATATATTAAAGGGCTGTATATGCATACCTATGTTTTAAAAATTTACATTCTTTGATATAAAGAGGCCAGAACACATAAGTTTCAGATAACCACATCTAGGAATTACTACCAGACTATAGCATATGAATATGTATTACCAATGTATACTCCTCTTGTATGTTCCTGTCAGAATCCAAATATTAGTGATAAGAGTTGTGGTTGAATGTAGGGTTAGTAATTGTCAAGACCCCACCGCCGAACCGAAGCTCCCGGCCCTTCGGGCCCGAGTCCCCGTTTACCTCAGACACGTTTCATATCCGCCCCACTCGTTTGATCTCCTTTGCGTAGCTTACGACCCTGACCTCGGTCATCCGGTCTCCGATCCCCGTACCCTTCCATATATAAGCTACTCGTTCATGTACATGATAGTCAGTTCTGATATCAACTAAGATACCCCAATACACCTTGCTTAATCTCTACACTCCTTCGTCCCCCTCGTTAGGGTCACGCCCGAACTTCGGGTGACCTCGGGCCTCGTCCGAAATACGGGACAGGACTCTGAGCTGGCGCAGCACATAAGCTGAAGCCAAGTCCCACTCGACTCGATCGCCGAGCCTCGGCCCCCCTCGGCAACCCGCCCCCGAACTTCGGTCGACTCTATATTGAGTCCCAACCCTCACTTTGCCTCCGCTAAGATCTAGTTCTTAACAGTAATATCATTCGGAAATGTTTCTAGTGGTGATAGAATGGTATTCAAAAATGAATAGGAATCCCACAGTAAAAGCGAATGGCTTTTGGAACATCTGCGAACAAATGCATAGTTCCGAAGAGATAGAGCTTCCGAAGGGATTCTATCTCATGGATCAAATAAATTTTGTAGTTCATGTTGATCACAGCCAGTGGTCTTACATTCTTTCGAAGTGTGTCTAGACTAATATAAATAAAGTAGGAGTACTCACTTAGATGTAAAGTTGTTGTTTAAGGTAGTTTACGATGAGTTGGTAAGTTTGAGTAGAACAATCAAGTAGATGTACAATGATTGAACTAGGGAATATACATGCAAATGTGCTAGCTATATACCGAATGCTTTGGAAGGTAGAGCGAATGGGAAAGAGACTGTGAGGGTAGAGCGAATGGGAAAGACTCTGTGAGGGTCGGAAAGTAGCCAAGGTACATGTATACTAATTAAAGGCCATAGTAAACAAAGAACAAGGGTGGTAGGAAAATTGTGAATGAAGAAAAAGATTAACAGACCAACAATAACTCCTAAAACATGTTTCCGAATCGCATGGCTCTTTGGGTAGGGATAGCTGTGTGCAAATCTTTCGGAGGACTATTTTGAGAGTCTAGATCATTCCTATTATGGAGCATGATGATATGGGATGTCATTGCAAGCTTTGATAGAATAGGAATGACTCAATCAATAAGTTCATTGTGAAAGATGGGGATAGTGATGGGGATAGTCAGGGTGGTTCTTTCTTGAAAAGATTATGATTAACCCTGACCAATGATGCATTTCACTAAACATTAATGAATTGATTCAGGGAAACTGATGAAGAAGCAGGTTGTTGGATGAAAATGATGTAATTGGGGTGATGATGGTTCGGGGTTCAGAAGATCCATTCGGAAACATTGGTTCAGAAGGATGATGATATAGACAAGGTGTCCTTATTGTGATCATGACAGTTCCATTGCCTCACTACTGTATAGACCATTCCACATTAATATCTTGGAGTGGTCAAGATATCTAATCCAGGCCTCCTCATAAGATTTTTGATAAAGATTTCATGTACATTAGCATATGTTGTAAGTTTGATATTTTCAGGAGTGTTATATAAATTACATTCCATAAACCATAGTAAATAGTTAGTTCACATGTTTTGCCCAAGACATTTGTGTACAGTGAAAGATGTCATAACATTCAAGTGTTATTCTCTTGGAGGAAATCCAGATAAACAGGCAATATACATGTATAGTATGTAGGCACAAATACTCACCTAGTGAAAAGACTATATACAACTACCTGACACCCGATGAGGGGCATCCCTATGAGCTGTCAACCCTGCCTGACTTCTATCCCCATAAGGTGCTTCATCCCTGGCAAAGGCTGGATGTTGGGCTATGTGTTTGGGTCCTACCCAGAGGTGGTCCAAGGTTTTGGACCAGTGACCTGAAACTTTGGACCCATGACCCAAAGGTTCAGACTGTCACAATTATAAAATGGTCCACTTGCCATTATCCTTACTCCTCCAAAAACTTGTGGAAGTAGGCCGATGCTTTGCATGGCAGGTCCGATTCCCCCTCCCCACCCTCCCAGAAATTTCTCTTGTTTTTTTCTTTGCACAGCTTATACATTTATGCTACCAAGGCAAGTATTTGGTTTTGGATGCCTTCAAGGTCACTAATAGCAGTGAATACTACCACCAGAAGAGTAGAAGATGATTAATAAATACTATGTTTGTATCAACACATGGGTTTTCATGTTGCTTTACCTTAATAATGGGTTATATATATCCATGGATAATCCAGGTTATATACTTACAAATATATTGAGGTAAATGAAAATGTAAGAATTCGGCTGCCAGTTATATACTCACAAATATATTGAGATATATGAAAATATACCATGTGATTTATATTTGCACTTTCAGCAGTCTTTACTGATCATTAATAATTGTACTTGTATTTGCTATTGTGTATAAAAAGGATAAGACAGGTTCATATGGTGTATATTGTAGAAAGGCAGCACAACTAGAGCTATAAATAAATGAAGTTCAGTATCCTATCATAAGCTGATATTAATAAGAAATAGAAATTTTTATATATTTTATTTGAATTTATTTGACTTGTTTTTGAGTTTTTCTTCAAGTTTACTTGAGGCAATCTTTAAGTGCCTAAAAGATAATCTAAGCGAGATGTAAATTCTAGCGCAGGGGATGCGCTGATGCGGAATCAAAATATCAGCACTTAAAGTTCGTGTACAGAGATGCGGGCTTGTAGATAGGTAGATAGTGAGAACTTAACGGTTTTGGGATGAGCACTGAGTTGAATAGAGTCCTTGAAATGATGACGAATGGCCAGTGATGATTCGTTAACAAAGCAAGGGTAGCAAAGATATCAAGCAAAGATGTGGAGATTGTAACAGAGATGTGGAGGTTTACTGCCTTAGATTCTGAAGAAATTTACAAGTGTACATATAGTGAGAGCTAGCTAATAATTGTCCTTTGTGTTCCCAAGAAGAATATTGGGGCGATGGAGTGATTCTGGGGGTTAGAGACTACATGAGGGAAAGAATGCACAAAAATGTACTAAAAACATGTTTAAAAGTTCTGAAACAGATCATGGTGTGGTAGGAAATGTAGATCATGTGTTTCACTACTATACTGAGCCAAAAGAACAAAAAAAATCAATGAGAAAAATTCTGAAACTCCATTTTGAAGCTCCGGGCGCTTGTTTAAATGAAATCGAAGCGATCGGCTTCGTTCGTGGATCGGCGACGATAGGGGTGATCAGGAATAGAAGTTGGAGTGTCGTAAGGGTGGATAGAAGTGTTTCAGAGCCACGCGGGGCTCGATCGGTGGCTATTGGAACCCGTTCGTGTCTGAAGCGCATATATGCGCACGTTCGTCCCTGCATTGCCTCGGGGATCGTTCGCCAAGTGATCCTAAAGATGCAAACAGAATGTATTCTAAGGCCCAAGGCCTTGAATTCTCATTAGTAGTGTTTTTATAGTGTTTTTGTTGTTTTATTCTGCGTGGCACTACTGATGCATCAGTAGATTATGTAATATGACCTTCGTGCGGTAGATAGATAAATAATAACAGATATATTAGACAAACCCCCCTAAATCCCTTCTCATTAAATACATAAGTTGAAGGGACAATGAATGTGATGTTGGGGGGTTGGCAAAGAACAAGCTGCATTGGTTACTATCCATGATGCTCTAATCAAGGTGGAAGATTGCATATTGAGAGATTACATGTTGGGTGTTGTAGTTGTCCACTGTTATTGTTGGCTGTAGTTAGTAATAAACCTCCATATAATAGCAGCAGTGGGTGACATAATGGGTAGTAACACATTAGCAAGGCACATACATTATGTATAGAGACATTGTCTAGCCCAGCCAGTCTATACCACATCTAGGCTCCACATCTGAGGGTCCATGGGAGAGAACATTCGCATGAGATTGCTTGTCAAAGCCACTCCTGACAAAGGAAACCTGTCCAAGAGCCCTGCCAAAGTACAGGTTTGAAGGGGAGTTCATCAGACAAGCTGTTCATGGGAGTACAGGCGGGCATTGAGTCAAGGGAACAGTCCAGCTGCATAACCCTCCTCATATGAGGCACAACATGGGAACAG
>QMFG01003321.1:0-16848 GCA_003314545.1 Ramaria sp. MG151
ACAGCTCGCGTCACTGTACGCGAACTTTAAGCGCTTACATTTTGCTTCCGCATCAGCGCATCACCCGCACTAGAATTTACATCTCGCTTAGATTACACTTTAGGCGCTTAAGAGCCGCCTCAAGCAAATTTGAACAAAACATCAAAAACACTTCAAATAAAATCAAATAAACAAAATAAAAATCTCCATTTTATCTCTTATTATCCACAGTCTCAGAACTATCTCCACATCTTTGCTTGATATCTCAACATCGCTTGCTCTGTTAACAAATCGTCACTGGCCGTTCGTCATCATTTCAAGCATTCTATTGGACCCAGTATTTGTCTCAAAACTGTTAAGTCACAGTTATCTCTCTATCTACAGCTCGCGTCACTGTACGCGAACTTTAAGCGCTGACATTTGATTCCGCATCAGCGCATCCCCTGCACTAGAATTCACACACCGCTTAGATTATCTCTTAGGTGCTTAAAAGCCGCCTCAAGCAAACTTGAACAAAAACATCAAAACATCTCAAATAAATTTAAATAAAATAGATAAAAATTTCCTTTTCATTTCTTATTAGATTAAAGTCTCATTACTCACCAGCAATGTGGCAACTATTACAACACATGCCAAGCATGATATCCACAAGTTTAGGGATATCAAGCGAAAACTCGGTCACCACAACTGGACATCCTGGAAACGCGAACTACTGGCCACAGCATGAGACAGAGGTCTAGACGAGGTCATCACAGGCGAAGAATCTATGCCCAACATAGACAATCAAACAACTCACTTGGTCAACAATGTTATATGCGTCGAAAATGTTCCACTGTCAAGTCTTATTGCCAATTGGAAGGATAAGAACAATGCTGCATATAATCAGCTTTTACTCTGCATAACTCCAGAACTTCAGACGCTAATTGGTATCACTTCCAGGTCAAGCGAAGCATGGGCTCTCCTCACAAAGAAATTCGAATCCAAGGATCCCAGCAAGATCAATATTATCAGGACAAAGTACGACAATTACCACATGATAGAAGGTCAACCGGTCAGCTCGTATCTCTCAACCATGAGAGAATTCAGGGAGCAACTCGCAGCAATGGGCAAAGACATTGCCGACTCTACACACGTTGCCACACTCCTAAGGAATGTCCCAGACTCATGGGCACAAGCTGCACAGATGATTAGGATGTATTCAACAAGTCCTAATGACATAGAAGAAAAACTAGAAGCCCACGAAGCGCATATATGCACTATAGAACTCCAACACCAACCGAACGCTGCATTCACAGCCCGCACTTGAGGTCTCCCATTTCAACAGTACAGGAATCAGTACAACCAACGCCCTAGATTCAATAATCAAGGCCCCCCAGTTCCCAATTTCTATCAACAATTCAACAATCCTCAACTGCCGGCCCCATCACATGGAACCAGCTACTCGGCTCAGACCAACTTCCCTCAAAGGACAAATCAGCAATTCAATTCCCGACCCAACACTTCCTATGTATTCAATGCATCTGCTCAACAAAATTCGAGGCCCCCAATCAACTGCAACAATTGTGGCAAGCTAGGCCACCCCACGTCTAAGTGCTATGCACCCGGCGGCGGACTTTCAAATCACCAGGCACAGGGATCGCATGGCCAATGGAAGCCAATGAACACAACTTACAGGCCTCAAAATCAACAAGCAAATCAATTCCCATCGCAGCAACAGAATTATCAGCAAAATCAAGGTCAAAATACACCCAATTTTGAGATGGCTGCAAAAGGAGCTGAAAGAAATGATAATGAGATCATTCTGATGGCTAAAATTGATGAAGTACCTTCTCAAACTGAAGACAAAATATTGATTTCTTCAATCCCATCAGCGACCAATCAATATCACAACTGGCTGGTCAATTCAGCAGCCTCAAGTCACCTCAGTGGAAATCTCGACTTATTCCATGACATCAGGGACACTGCTCCTGTCACCATTGAAACCTCAATTGGAGAATCCTTCAAGGTAAACCAGAGAGGCACCATCCAAGATCAAAATTGTGTCAGATCCCAGACTTCAGATCCCAGACTTCAGATCCCAGACGTCCCGATAGTGAATGACTGAGTGGCCGCGCGTACCTGTTCTGCTAATGTTTCGCCAAGCTTGGGAAAGGCCCCAAACCCGACAACATTTCCATTTTCTCGCAGCAGATCATACAACCATCCGTTCTGAAAACTATGGAAACAATCAAACTTAATCTTCCTGCACATCATCATCATCACAATCTTGACGAGTCTTCTGATTATCATGAAAAAGTGAAATTTATTTATTTATTCACTGCGCCACTAGACGAGGTATCGCTGCGTGCGAATCAAAAACTGACCACAAACGTGATTTTGTAACCTATGGGGCATGGTGATCTCGCTCGCTGTCGAAATAAATATTTGTCTGAAGGTTTAGTAGATAACATCGTATATAGTGGTGTTTGAATAGAATGGTGTCGAACACCCTGTGTCACACACTGACCGGATAACTAACCACTCTAGTAATCTCTGCACCGCAACCAGACCCGGACCCGATTACGAAACCTCCTTCCCATCGCAGATCATCTGTAAGGTTCTCTGCTTTCTCTAGTAAGCAAATTAATACATTGTGCCTTGATCCCCAACTTCTCTCGTTCCAAAATTGTCTGATTCATATATTCGACCGCCTTTCGAACCTCTCGTCTCCTCTTTTCCTCACAGCCTTCAGAATACATTCAGAACACCTCACTGCTATCCTTGCGCCTTGACACCTGTATAGACGTACGCACTCCTACAAGTCGAAGATTGTAAGATTGTGCTAGGTGAATTGAAGCTGGAAGGCTCAAACTGACGACTAATTGACGTTTATATAAATGTGTTAGTACGGTTGTTTGCCAAGTTTCCTTCGTCACATCTTCAAGAGTGAACTCTAACCGATTTCGGGTTCAGCCGGACAGATGCGGTCCTCAGAAGTTGTTCGCGAGGCATGCTGTGTCTTCCCAGCGCTATCTGAGCACAGCTACCCTGAGATATCATATAGCTTCAGCCACGAGCTCTTTCTACCACTGTACTTCTCACAGATATGAGCATTGTAACTGATTTTCACCGCTTGGGAGAGGCAGTATCGGTTGTTCCAGGGTTCAGTATTGCTTTCATTTTGGTTTACCAAATTTGCTTCGTCACACCTTCAAGAGTGAACTCTAACCTATCTTTGACAGCTTGGGTTCAACCCTCAGAAGTTGTCCACGAGGCATGCTGTGTCCCAGCGCTCCCTGTGTCACAGCCATCCTGAATGCTCATATAGCTCCAGCCACCCAGAATCAACCTCACTATTTCTACCACTGTACCCCTCACAGACCATGAACATCGCAGCCGATATCTTTCGCTTGGGAGAGACAGCATCGCTCGTTCCAGGCCTCAGTATCGCTTTCAGGGTTGCAATCCAGATTATCCAGATGGCTCAGGTGTGCCAACTTGAGAAACATTGGATCGCTCACCAATTTCGTTCATAATTCTTAGGTTTCGAAGCGGAATACGGCTAGGCTCCAGTATCTGGCACACCTCGTCGCAGATACTCTTGTGAGCATTGCGGAGAACATGCAAGGCAAGTGGGACAGCATGACACTTGGTCTGAGGGTCAAACTGGATGAGTTTGAAGCGTGAGTACTTCTTGTGTGTGGTACATCGCTCAATTGACGTGTCCTATTCAATGCAAGAATTTTAAACGACGTTCTTAAGGTTGTGAAGCAGTACACTTCCTCGTCGTCTATGAAGGCTTTTATTAACTCGGGAGATCGTGATGCTGCGATCACAATGCTGAAAGAGTGCTTGTCAGATGTGTGGAACTCCATCCTAGTGAGTTGAAAACCGACATCCAGCACCAATGTTGCTCATTCCAATGATTCAGCTGCTGCTCGGGGTGGATACGTTCGTGGCAGTGAGTCCAATTTCCATCGCTACTGCTGTACTTTAATTTCACCGTCTTTCCAGGTTCACAATATCAGCCGATCGTTGGTCTCGCAGGAAGCTACTTCGGTCATGCGCCCTGAAAGGATATCCCAACGCCAAATTCATGTGCTGTCCCCAGGTGGGGATGACCCTGATGCATGTATTATCATATTATCCAAGCGTGCCGTGTGCTGAAATTTTTGATGCAGCTACTCACCTTCATACGCAATGACATCAATATCCTTCAGACCATCGGAACATATGACATCAGATTACGCACACAACCAAATTCCTCCAAGACTACTGTTACCGTCAAGCTTCATAGGGCGAAATGCCCAAACAATCGTCTAGTCCTGGTGAAAAGTTACCATGATGTGCATTCCACAGCACATACATATGCGGTATGCTTTCCTTTTTTGGGGTTTTAGAGTGTTTTTCATCATTTTGTAGTTTGAGAAAGACATTGCTTTACGAAGATGGATTCTGTGAGCCCTGGTTAGCTGATAAATGTGTCAGAGGTTGACATTTTCTGCATTCTCAGGGATTCCTCAATATTGCAGCTTGTTGGGGCAGGCAGAGCAGCAGCCAGCATCCCATTCCAAGTGTACCACTCGCCTGGTGGTCATTTTGAGGAATTTAGGACCTGGGTCCGGTGAACATTGTCTTCAAATCCCACAGAGGCTATTTTTGGATTATTTGATATGGTTTGTCATTGTTCACGTCAAGCTGTATGTCATTGATACACTTGTACAAACAGCAGTCATCTGTCAAAGTACGCAGAAGTCATAATAAAACTTTATTTATTTCTTGAATGGACAAGTGCCGCTGAAGATGTGCGACAGACGCGAGCCCCGATTGATGATCTAGAGATCTCGTGATCGATTTGAATCGTAGTAGTGCCGGGTGTCGAAGGACCCGGGAATTTGGCCTAGCTGATAGGTCGATAAAAGAACGCCGATAGTTCGTTGTACGAAGGATCGGTGTGATGTACGTAGCGAGAATAGAGTAGGAATATCGATATGTCAAAAGAAAATCGATAAGTCCCAAGGAGATTGCAGATAAGAGGCGACTACAAGACAATTTGATGAAAGACTTAAAACAAGGAATATGGTGAACGGATTTTACAATCAGTTACATATTTTCGTACTACATTGGCAGTACTTATACAAGTATTCAAGACCAAATGACAATGAGACACGGAACAGTTAACTAGGGGATTTTTACATGTGTTAAGGTACAAGATAAGCAGCTATGTATTCAGAAGGGTGGATTGAGTATGAGAACGCAGGGTCGAGGGTAGATAGATTGGAAACTATACTAGGGGTTTGGGGCATGTGATTGTGGAGTGGGATATGAGACTGTTATTTTATTATTCTTGTTTTCTTCCACCGCGCGGCTCTACATTATGTAATCTACTGATGCATCAGTAGCGCCACATAGAATAAAATCAATAAAAATCAATAAAAATAACTACTAATGTCAATCCAAGGCTCTGAGCCTTAGGAAACAATTTGTTTACATTTCTAGAACTATCCGGCCAACGATCCCCGACCATGCAGGGATGAACGTGCGCATGTACATGCTTCGGACACGAACGGGCTTCAATAGCCACCGATGAAGCCCCGCGTGGCTCTGAAACACATCATTTCACTAATACAACACTATAATTCCCATTCCTGATCGCCCCTATCGTCACCGATCCACAAACAAAGCTGATCGCTTCTATTCCATTTAAACAAGCACCCGGAGCTTTGAAATGGAGTTTCAGAAGTTTTATCATTGCTTTTCCTTGTTCTTTTGACTTAGTATAGCAGTGAAACACATGATCTATACTTCCCACCACACCATGATCTGTTTCATAATTTTTAGACATGTTTTTAGTACTGTTTTGTGCTTTTTACCCCTCATGTAGACTGCAACCCCAGAATTGTTCCACCACCCTGATATTCTTCTTGGAAACACAAAGGACTATCATTAGCTAGCTCTCACTATAAGTACGCTTGTAAATTTCTCCAAAATCTAAGGCAGTATAACCTCCACAGTCTCAGAACAGTCTCCAGATCTTTGCTTGATATCTTTACAACCCTTGTCTTGTTAACGAATCGTCACTGGCCGTTCATCATCATTTCAAGAGTTCTATTCGATCCAGTGTTTGACTCAAAACCGTTAAGTTTGTGCTATCTACCTATATACAAGTCCGCGTCTCTGCACATGAACTTTAACCACTTACATTTTTTGCTCCCGCATCAGCGCATCCCCCACGCTAGAATTCATATCTCGCTTAGATTACACTTTAGGCGCTTAAGAGCCGCCTCAAGCAAACTTGAAGAAAATATCCAAAACATTTCAAATAAATCAAAATAAAATAAATAAAAATTCCCATTTCATTTTCCATTAGAGACAGGGTAGAGGGGAAATATAATACAATAAAAAAATAGAAAAATAGAAATAGGCGGCACCTGACATATCAACTGATATCCCCTAAATTTCCATCGACTCATGATTGGATAAACACCCATACATCACGGAATTAACGAGGGGGCACTGTCTCAGAGGTGAGATAAAATGTTTCAGGTGTGTTGGAGCAGCATCATCGGTGATGCTGCTCAGTCTCGTATGCCCGGAATAATTTCTCTTCTTATTTTGTTGGGAATTCAAAGGTCTTCATTGGTGGGTTGTTTTGATATTTTTGTATATTGTTTGGTCATGTAAATGACCGCATATATGTGCGATGGATGCTACAGCGTCTGATGTTCGCATCGATTACATAATCTGTGAAAGGGCGATCAGACATCATATAATATAAATGACAATTTCCCAGCTCAAGTGTACTTCTTTCAGTTCGTTCAAGCCTCTCATTCTACTTATATTGTCATCATGCATCATCTGCAGAGTCCTCACGACATCAATGGTATTCATATTCTAGAGAATCGAATCACTCGTTGATTCACAAGTTGTTATGTTCTGAATCCAAAGCACCTCGTGATTGACACACGATGTGAGAATGAAACAGGACCCGTTTAATGTGCATGTCGTCATGCCTATGCGCCAGGTGATACTGTGTCATTGTTAGAGGGAGGCACTACCCATCACGGTACCCATCAGCTGGAGACCATACAGCGGACATTGCCGAACTTTCCCAACCCTACTATTGAAGCTGTAACTACACGTGACCACAAAGCAACAGACGCTGTGGAGAACTCAACCTACCCTCCAAATCCAGAGTGCGCTCCATTGCTATAACCCATGTATATCAATCAGGCTACAAAGCAACAGACATCGCGGCCCGGAAGCACAGTTCGTACCTGTGCCTTGGCACTTGATGAGGCTTGATTCCAAATCCAGAGTGCGCTCCATTGCTATAACCTACGTATCTCAATCAGGCTACAAAGCAACAGACATCGCGGCTGAGAAGCACAGTTCGTACCTGTGCCTCGGCGCTTGATGAGGCTTGATTCCCAATACAAACAGATATCTCATACAGTACCTTTTCTTCTATTTCGGATGTGATCTGCGATAATGCCACATCCGATATGGCGCTTCTGGCGGCATCTATAGAACCCCAGCAGCCACATGTTCAACCACGTGAAAACCGAGAGACACAGAGCTACCACCCGACCTGTGATGTTTATCTATGGGTCATCCGTTAGCGTCTTGCTGTGCTTCCAGCTTCCAGCAGATGAGATCGAGCCTTGTCCGATTTGTTCAGGTTTCATCGATAAATCCTCAATCTCTTTGGGACTGGTTCTAGCATGTATGACATTGGATAGGGTCTGGGGGAGCGCTCGCTCAGCTGTTTCATCAGTGTTCGATACATCATGTGGTGGTGCCCAAGCTAAGCCTGTTGGAGGTGGCTGGCCAGCTGATCTAGCATTGTCAATTGCTCTTCAGGGCAGCTTGTTAGTCTATTCCATGTTTCACAGCTCACCTTCTCTTTCCAGGACAAATGCAAGGGACAAATTGAATGACAAGTGAATAGAGCTATGTATTGATCCTGGAGTCCAGTGCTATTGCCTTGGTGAAGACAACCCTGTGTCAAGCCTCTTTAAGCCACCTTGCTACTTCCTCGATAATGACTTTGAGCAGTCACATGAAAACCGAGAGAGCACTGCTTTGTGTATTTTGACACAGAGCTACATCTGACCCGTAACAATGGTATCACTCACTTAGTGTCTTCCTGTGGATTCAGCTTTCACTTTTTTTTCTTTGGCGGAGTGAACGAGTGGTTAGCTATAGTGTTTTTTTTTTGGGAGCTATTCAAATACACTCGCGTAATGTTACCAAATAGAAAAGGAGGAGTGTCCGCCCATGAATCAATCCTGTCCTGTTATTACTATTTGCAGCATCAGATTACATAATCACTCTGATGGATCAGCAGAGCCACCTAGCAGAGAATAAAAAGAAAAATAATCACAAAAACAAGACCTAACTCAATTCAAAGCTTCTAGCCTTAGAATATCTTTTGTTTATATTTTTAGATTCAACTGGCCAAGCAACTCCGAGCTCAATCGAGCAGGAATGAGTGCATAAACGTGTTTGGACATGAATGGGCTAATTTAGCCATCAATCAACAACCACATGACTCCAAAACACTATCAATGCAGCAATTGATAAACCATTTCCATTCACCCCTATCATCGCCGATCCATGACCAAAGCCCTAACACTTCCATTTCATTTAGAATGTTATTATTATTTATCTGCTGCACGAAGATTATATTATGTAATCTATGATGCATCAGTAGTGCCATGCAGAACAAAATAACAAAAACAATATGAAAGCATCACTAATGAGAATTCAAGGCCTCAGGCCTCAGAATATACTTTGTTTACCCTTTCAGAATTATCTGGCGAATGATCCCCGAGGCTATGCAGGGACGAACGTGCGCATATATGCACTTCGGACACAAACGGGCTTCAAGCACCACTGATCGAGCCCCACATGGCTCTGAAACACTTCCAATCACTCATATGACCATCCGACTTCTATTTCCAACCACCCCTATCGTCACCGATCCCTGAATGAAGTCGATCACTTTGATTTCATTTAAACAAGTGCCCGGAGCTTCGAAATGGAGTTTCAGAATTTTCCTTGATCTTTTCTCTTGTTCTTTTGACTGAGTATGGTAGTTAAATACATGATCTACACTTCCTACCACATCGGGATTGGTTTCAGATGTCTCAGATAGGTTTTAGTACACTTTTGTGCATTTTACCCCTCATGTAGACTGCAACCCCAGAATCGCTCCATTGCCCCATTATTCTTCTTGGAACACAAAGGACAATTATTAGCTAGCTCTCCCCATAAGTACGCTTGTAATTCTCATCAGAATCCAAGGCAGTATAAGCTCCACATCTCTGGCATATTCCCTATCTCTTTGCTTGATATCTCTACAACCCTTGCTCTGTTAACGAATCATCGCCAGCCATTGGTCATCATTTCAAGTGATCTATTGGACCCAGTAGTTATCTCAAAACTGCTAAGTTACTATTATCTTTCTATCTACAAGTCGCGTCACTGTACGCGAGCTTTAAGTGCTGATACTTTGCTCCCGCATCAGCGCATCCCCTGTCAGAATCCGATGTAAGACGTAATGCCGCGCTGGGACAACAACTGTGCCGCGGACAGGCACTGCTGAGATGGGAGGAGGGAAAGAGTTCTATTCTATTAAGCTGAGAGTAGTAAGAGAGTGGCACAAGACAAGCACCTAACAAGTGGATTGAAACTCAGAAAATAAACTGATAATCTCCAACTAGAGAGCAACGCTCTCTTACACCGAATAACAGTGATAAAGGTTGTGGATGAATGTTGTGTTAGTAAATGTGTTCGGAAATGTTCCTAATGATAATAGAATGGTTTTCAAAAGTGAATAAGAATCCTACAGTAAAAGCGAATGGCTTTCGGGATGTTTGCAAACAAAATGCATAGTTCCGAAGAGATAGAGGTTCCGAAAGGATTCTATCTTGTAAATCGAATGAACTTTGCAGTCCACGTCGATCACAGCCAATGATATCACATTATTTGAAGTGGGTTAAACTAATAAAAGTAGAATTGGAGTGCTTACTCAAATGTGAGGTTGTTGTTCAAGGTGATTTTATGACGAGTTGGCAAGTTTGGGTAGAATAATCAAGTTGACATACAATAATTGAACTAGGGAATATACATGCGAATGTGCTAGCTATATACTGAACCATTTGGAAGGAAGAGCGAATGGGAATGAGTCCGTGATGGTCGGAAAGTAGCTAAGGTATATGTATACTAATTAAAGGCCATAGGAAACAAAGAACAAGGGTGGTAGGAAAATTGTAAATGAAGAAAAAGATTAACGGACCCACAATAACTCTTGAAACATGTTTCCGAATCGCATGGCTCTTCGGGTAGAACTAACTGTCCCTAAATCCTTCAGAGGGTGAGCCTGAGGGCCTAGAACATTCATATCATAGAGTATGATGATATGGAATGTCATCACAAGCTTCCACACAATAGAAATAACTCAATCAATGAGTTCATTGGAAAAGATGGGGATAGTGATGGGGATAGTCAGGGTGCTTCTCTTCCAGAAAAGATTATGAGCAGACCTGGTTATTGATTGTTTCACTAAACACTTCATGGAGTGATTCCTGAACTGGGTTGGGTGACCGGATCAAATGTGTGAGAAGTATTGAGGCAAGGGTGATTCGGGATTCGGAAGGACAATGATATAGAAGGTGTCCATATTGTGATCGTGACACCCCCACGCTAGAATACACATCTCGGTTAGATTATCTTTTAGGCACTTGAAGATCGCCTCAAGCAAACTCAAAGAAAAGTTCAAAAACAAAACAAAACAAATAAAATAAAATAAATAAAAATTTCTATTCATTTTCTTATTATAGAACAAGTGTCTGGAACTTTGAATGGAGTTTCAGAATTTTTCTCTCTGTTTCCCTTGTTCTTTTAACTTGAAACAAATTGTAGTATGTATGATTTGTAGTTCTGAAGCACACAGATTGGTTTCAGGTGCTTTAGACAGTAATTAGTTCCATATTTGTGCATTTCTCCCCTCATGTAGATTCCAACCCCAGAACCACTCCACCACCCTGATATTTCTCATTCACCCACAAGAGACTCACTCTAGATAGCAATCTTCTTAAATACACTTGTATTTCTCACTATAATCTAAGGCAGTATATCTCCACAAAGTCTCCCATATTCTGAATATCTAGCTTTATATCTTTGCAACTGCTTTACTGTCAGCAAATCGTCACCGGCCATTTGCTTTCAAATCAAAGCATCTATACGACTCAACTGTTACTTCAATTTAGCTAAGTTAAAGTCCTATCTCTATCTGCAAAGCTTGCATTACAGTATGCAAACCTTAAGCGCTGATATCTTGCATCCGCATCAGCACATCCCACATCTCAATACATTCTCGCTTAAATATCAAAACAAGCACTTATTGTGCGCGTTCAAGAAACTTGGTCAAAAACATCAAATAAAACACAAATGAAATATAAAATAAATATAAAAATATTTCAATTTCTTATTATGTCCCACATCTTAAGACACTCCCCAGGATCTCATCATAGATCACCTCGGTCTTGGAGGCTATTCGGCAGTATTGCTAGTGGTTTAGTATAACCTCATTTCAAGGTCGGGACATTTCCCTTAAGCTTGATAATTGAATCAACGGCACCTATATTTAAAGAATTCAATGAGTCGCTGATTCACTAGTCGTTATGTTCCAAATCTGAACAACCTCATGATCAAAACATGATGCAAGAATGAAACAGGACCCATGTTGTGCGCTAAACTATGTTCCATCACCCCCAATGCTGAGAACCAGCACGTGACCGCTGGAGACAAAGACCAGCAAGTATATGAGGAGCAAGTGAAGTTTCTTCCTTAGCAGACGTGAGTGTTGGTTAGAAGTAGAATGTAAAGAAAGGAAGTCAGGCCACAGAGCTTTGTGAAGATGAAGCAGAGTAGAAAACAATCAAGACACCCACGATGTTGTCACAAATGATATTTGAGACCTCCGAACACATTCTGTCCAAAGATCTTCGTTCGGAATTTGAATCATCCCATTCAGGCCCATTGCATACACTGGATCCAGTCACTCAATACAGCTCATCAGTCACTCTATTTGGTGTTTAGTGAAACAATCAATAACCAGGTCCGATAATAACCTTTTCTGGAAAAGAAGCACCCTGACTATCCCCATCACTATCCCCATCTTTCATAATGAACTTATTGATTGAGGTACCTCCACTCCATCAAAGCTTGCAATGACAGTCGATATCATTAGGGATTATGATATGAATGTTCTAGACCCTCAGGATCACTCACCGAAGGAATTAAGGACGGACAACTTTACCCGAAGAGCCATGCAATTCGGAAACATGTTTCAAGAGTTATTGTTAGTTCGTTAATCTTTTTTTCTATTCACAATTTTCCTACCACCCTTGTTCTTTATTTTCAATGGCCTTTAATTAGTCTACATGTACCTTAGCTACTTTCTGATCCTCACGGACCCTTTTTCATTCACTCACTCTTCCGAACCATTTGGTATAAAAGCTAGTACATTCACATGTATATTCCTCAGTTCAATTATTGTATGTCAACTTGATTCTTCCATCTACATTTGCCAACTTGTCCTCAACCCACCTCAAACAACAACTTCATATTTTTTGAGTAAGCACTCCAATTCCACTTTGATTAGTTAAATCCACTTTAAGGAATGTAAGATCATTGGCTGTGATCAACATGGACTGCCAAGTTCATTCGATCTACGAGATAGAATCCTTTCGGAACCTCTATCTTGTCACGATCACAATTTGGACATTCCATTCATACCATCCTCGTTCTGAAGCAATCCTTCCGAAGCAACATACCCACATTCTCATCAATTTTATCCAACAACTCTTTTATCTATCATTTCGACTCAAACACTCCATCTAGTGAAACAATACCTGTGAAACAATCATTGGTCAGGTCCAATCATATTCTTTTTTTAAAAAAGAACCACCCTAACTATCCCCATCACTATCCCCATCTTTCACCATAAAATTATGGATTGAGTTATTCATATCCACTCAAAGCTTACGATGACATGCCATATCATCAGACTTGATGATATGAACGTTCTATACTCTCATAATAACTCTCCGAAATATTTAGGCATGGCTATCTCTACCCGAAAAGCCATATGATTTGGAAACATGTTTCAGGAGCTGGTAATAGTCTATTATCCCTTTTTCTTCATTCACAATTTTCCTTCCATCATTGTTCTTTGTTTTCTATGGCCTTTAATTAGTATACATGTACCTTGGCTATTTTCCGATCCTCACGGACTCATTCCCATTCGCTTTCTCTTCCAAATCCTTCGGTATATAGCCAAACAATCCACATGTATGTTCCCTAGTTCAATTATTGTATGTCAACTTGACTCTTCTACTCACACTTGCCACTTCTACTCATACTTGCCAACTCGTCCTCAACTCACCTTAAACAACAACTTTATATTTGAGTAAGCACTCCAATTCCACTTTTATTAGTTAACTCCACTTCAAAGAATGTAAGATAATTGGCTGTGATCAACATGAACTGCCAAGTTCATTCGATCTATGAGATAGAATCCGTTCAGAACCTCTATCTCTTCAGAAATATGCACTTCATTCGCAAACGTTCCGAAAGCCATTCGCTTTTACTGTAGGATTTCTATTCACTTCCCAAAACCATCCTATTAGCATTGGGAATATTTCTGAACGGATTCACTAACCCAACATTCATCTATATCTTTTGTCACTGATATTTGGATTCTGACATATCTCTTCGGAACTATGCATTTCATTCGCAAACGTTCTGAAAGCCATTCGCTTTTACTGTAGGATTTCTATTCACTTTCAAAAACCATTCTATTATCATTAGGAATATTTCCGAACAGATTCACTAACCCAACATTCATCCATATCTTTTATCATTGATATTTGGATTCTGACAGATCTGAGGGAAGCAATCAGGAAGTGCCACGGTGCATTAGAGGATTCACTTGCAGAGATGGCAAAAGACAAGGTGATTGATTGAAGAATTAGCCCAGACGAAGCTACGGTGATGACATAAAGATCATGGAATAGGGTGTAGTATCAGCGTAAGCAATGAGATGATGTGACAGTAAAAGACAGACAGGAAAAGCAGCTAGAGTGATAACCCGAGGCATTACTACCATAGCTGAGATGAAGCTGCTGCACCCGCACTTTCTTGATAGTCGGATGAAGCCGCGATGGGGTTAGTGCGATAACAGGTAGCAAATTGAACAACAGCCAGCTGTAGCTCTGGCATGGGTGAGTGGCGATGGAGTCGATGTGGCAGAAAAAATGAAGAGGAGACAATTCCAAATGTAGCTCAAAGATGTCCAAGATAGAGCTGTGAAGGTGGAGTCAATGACAGAACCAAAGAAAAATCAGACCCAAAAAGCAGACGGATTGATGGTCAGATGTGGCTCCAGCATAAAGGTGTATACCCCCAACCTAATCTAAATGTCAGTGGACAGCAAAAAGGTTATTATAGTTTGGCCTCACATGAGAAGAGCAGTTTATCCTTATACTTAAGGCTCTGGTGTCTCTGTATCTCCAGATATGCACTATTGTCTGTTTTGGGCTGGAAGTGGAATAGCAGAGGTGGGGAGAAGATTCATCAAGAGGAATGCTAGTGGCCAGTGGTTTTGGGTGAGAATGCAAGAAGAGAGACGGGTGCAGTGGCAAGTGTTATTATTTATCTATCTACTGTGCCAACTTGGATTACATAATCCGCTGATGCATCAGAGATGCTACCTTGAATAAAAACAGAAAAACAACAGAAAAATATCATTAACTTCAATTCAAGGCTTCATTCCTTAGAATACATTTTGTTTATATTTTTAGAGTCAATCAACAATACATTCACAAGGCCACACAAGCACAAACGTGTGCATATATGCACTTCGGACATGAACAGGCTCAAATAGCCACTGATGGGCCTCCACATGGCTCTGAAACACTTCCAAATTCACATACAACAATATATTCACTATTTCGGATCACCCCTATCATCACCGATCCCCGAACAAAGCTGATCCCTTCTTTTTCATTTAAACAAGTACCCGGAGCTTTGAAATGGAGTTTCAGAATTTTTCCTCATCATTTTCTTTGTTCTTTCTATCTAATAAACTTGTTGAATGCATGATCTGTAGTTCCCATAGCACACTGATCGGTTTCAGGTGCTTTAGATAGGTTTTAGTTACACATTTGTGCATTTCCTCCCTCATGTAGATTGCAACCCCAGAACCGCTCCATCACCCCATTATTTTTCTTGGAATCACAAAGGACTATCACTAGGTAGCTTTTCACTTAAATATGCTTGTAGTTCTTGGTACAATTCAAGGCAGTAAAAACTCCACAAGTCTCCTATTATCTGAATCTATCTCTCTATATCTCTGCAACTACTTCTTTGCCAGCAAATCATCACTGGCCATTTGCTTTCTTTTTCAAGTGATTTACCTGACTCAACAGTTATCTTGAATTTGTTAAGTTTGCACTCTTATCTCTGTTACAAGTGTTGTGTCAGTGTATGCAAATTTTTAGCACTGACACTTTGCTCCCACATCAGCGTATCCCCTGTATCACAGTAGAATTTCGGTTAGATTATCAAGCAAGCACCTAAAGCTCACCTCACAGAACTTCAACAAAATTCAAATAAAAACAAATAAATAAAAATTCCCATTTATTTTCTTATTAGCAAGTAGGTGGGGTAGAAAGCATCAAAAGGTGAGGGTATGAGAGATAAAGTAAAAAGAGACAAGGATGAAAATACAGGCGAAGCAGGAAAGAACAGAGAGGGGGTGAAAATGGGCTTGAAGACTAGAGGTGAAGACAACAAGGGAAGGCAGAAGAGCAAAATGAACAAAGGACGGGGACACAGCAGGGGACGGCTATACTGAGGAGGGTGTGAGAGGTGGGGGTGGGGGTGGAGAGAAGAAAGGTGTAGAAGATGCCTAATATACAGTGGCCCACTCATGCACCACTCACTTATTGTGCCCGGGAACTAGCGAAGATTGGTAATATCACACCTAAGGCTCTACAATGACATAAGGCATCCTTGCACATCCTCGTTTCTTTCCTTCTCCCTCATCGCATCACAGCCTCGCTCATGTATGCCTCGTGATGGAGAATGTGGTCAGTTCTGCCCAAGTGCTTTGTTTCTCTGTGTGGTTTGCGCGTTAAGCTTCATTTGATATCAAGGGTGACGCTTAGTCATATTCATCTTCGTGCGGAACCGATTGTTCACTTTTAGCGCTGAGAAGCTGAGCCATAAATTCATTCCAAAGATAATCAAGCTGAGTGTTCAATGCTTATCCTCAGGGGAGAAACTAAATTCAGTTTAGCTCGATGGAGAGGCATGGTGCTCGATCCGACCTCTGCCGAGAGGCTGAGGTGTATGAGCGAAGGCCTCGGTGCTTGATGAAGCTTGATTCCCAATACAAACAGACTTCCTGATCGTCTAGTAATATAGAGTGGCTTATCTTCTATTTCGGATGTGATCTGCAATATCCGACACAGCGCTTCTGTCGGTGTCTATAGACCACCAGCCACATGTTCAGCCACGTGATAACCGAGAGACACGGAGTTCTCGCTTATGGCGCTAGCAAGGATAGGTAATATCACAACTGAGGCTCTACAATGACGAGAGGCATCCTCGCCTGGTTTCTTTCCTTCTCCCTCATTGCTCAACACATTTCGCTCATTGACCGAGAATGTTGTCAGTTCCACCCAAGTGCTCCGTTCTTCTGGTATCTCGGTATCTCCAGATATGCACCATTGTCCATTTTGGACTGGATGTTGCAGAATAGCAGAGGCGAGGAGAAGAACCATCAAGAGGACTGCGAGTGGCCAGTGGTTTTGG
>QMFG01003325.1:8071-42152 GCA_003314545.1 Ramaria sp. MG151
AAGCGGTTTAGAGCACAAAGCGGTTTAGAGCACAAAGCGGTTTAGAGCACAAAGCGGTTTCCAGACACACTATTGTTCGGAGTTTAAACTCACCGACCTTGTTCCACTCGTTTAAAGTCTATCTCTCTTGCCTCTTGCTTCTTGCCTCTTACCGTGACACCCCCATCCTTTTCTGTATCAGGTCCAGCTTCATCTCGCATAAAGCCTCTCTTTCGCCATGCTAGATTCATCACCAATTTCCATTCCGTCGCCGAAAAAGCTCAAACGAACCGCTTCTGTCGCCTCTCTTCCAAGTCCGCCACCTAGCGTCGAGCATCCCAAGAAACGTATAGCCTCCCAAAGATTTGGGAGTGATAGTGAGTCAGGAAGTGAGGACGAGGATGACGAGATTTCCAAAAGGGACCGCAAGGTTGTCGGGAGGAAGTTGTTGTTCCCGGCCGGCCCCTCAACATCTAGTAGTGTGGAAGATGCAGACAATTTTTTCATCGACGAACTTAAGCCATCGAATGTGGACGAGAAGCCCGCTTCCGATGCTGACAGTTCCCAATCTGTACACGACGATGTAGCAGCAGCATCTCCCACGCCCCCCAAACGCAAGGCTACCAAGGCATCTATTTCATCACCACGGACTCCTCCTCCTGTGGATCGGCGCGGGATATGTTCCGCATCCGAGTTACCTGTGTTGGATGAAGAGAATAACCCGTTTTTGGTGGACTCGCCACCCAAGTCGCGACGTCCGCGTTCGTCTCATGAAACCGTGGAACACCCGACGATGACATATGTCTTGTACGTTATCACCTCCCCCAGTTTTATATACATTATCTTAACCATTTCTCAGTAAGGGCATTAAAACCTCAATTCCGAATCCTAATTATGACTTGCCGGAGTCCGTATATGACGCCTCACGCTTGCCGCTCTCTCACCCGGACTACTCTCCGCTCCCTGCGCGTGCACCGAAACGACTATTTTCGGAAGCATATCTCGACGTAGACGATGCCAAGGAAGAGGAGGGAGATTCTAATAGCGAAACCGAAGGGGTGCAAACAGAACTGCGTACCCCAGACATGAAGCCGCGTATGTCGAAGCTATTCGTAGATGCTGCAGGAAACCCACTACCAGATAGTGGGCCCCAGGGTGTAAGAGGAAAGACTATGGATGCTCGGGACGTCGGAAGAATGGCCGTAGGTCCTATCCGGGGGCGTGGTTAGTGGTTGTGGATACCACTCAATATTATAACTGCTTATCTTGTCATATTCATCGCGAGTCTATATTTGTGCAACATCTTCGACTAAGTCAGAGGATATTTACCTTTTATACTGCTTGTGAATAGGCCTGCCAACAGATTTTATTATCGTGTACATCTATCATCACCCCCTTCTAGTAAATAATAGAATACTGTCCTTCATGTTATAGTGACTTCAGAACCCTTGCGAAATTCAATGTCATGTACTTGAATGTTCTTACGCAGCATCAAAGTGGAAGATGTCAGCCTTTAGACTTCAGGTATCAACTAATACGACATTCGTGGCCAGTAGATAGACATAATACATACAACGAGTAGAACAAACAACACCTGATTCGACAAGAGTCGTCATTGTAACAAAATTAAATCCACTAAGCCCGCAACACACGCAGTCATCTGTTTCGCCTTTTCAGGATCCGTCGTATATCCATTCCATCGAATGAACGTTTTTCCCATACTGCTCATACCAATCTCGGAGAGCATTTCGATATAGGTATTTTTCTGAGATACTTCGGAAGTGAGGCCATTGCTGATATCCTGGATAAAGGATGTGGAAGACGTGTCAGGGGTACTAGCCAGAGTAGCCTGGTTGCCGTGGCTCATCATGATCTCAAAGCAAAAGATCCAGGCTTGTAAGTGGGCTTCTGAGACAGACGGAGAGAAGATACAGTCCATTTTATGCGACAACCGTTCCGGTCTGTATGAAGTATTCATATCAGTAAAGATGATCGTATGCAACAATACGGACAAGATGAGCAGAAAGCAGAACTACGATCAATTTTTACAAATGAGACTTACTTCATGAATTCCACGAAGTACATCGTCGCCGGTACGAATAGATTCGGATACAGCTTTGCAAATTCTGCCCATAGAAGATGGACATTTTCCTTTTGTGGTGTTGGGACCAAAGGTGACTCTTCTACACAGAGGAGAAGACTGATGGCGAGCAGGACAGCCTTCATATCGGACAAGCCTAGTGGTTCTAGCTCTGTGTGGTCTCCAACGGCGTCTCCATGATCGTGTTGGGAAGCGAATAGGTCGGGAGACAAATCGCATATATGACAATCTTCCTCCAGGAGTCGTCCGTACGCTACCTTGTCCATGCATGTGGAGAGACCCAAAAAGAATGGCAAGCTAGTCGCATCCAAGCAACGACGTGGTTCAGCCTTTGGGTTTGCAGCCCGGATAGAGGTCTTCAACAAACTGGTTAAGACGGTGGTAAAGAGAGTAAGATGTCCATCTACTCTGATACCATCCCACAAAATCGCGGTCAAGGAAAACCCGAAATCTGCTTCGAATGACAACCCGGAAAGTTGATCAAGCTTCTCAGCGGCTTCCCGTAGGGGAGCACGAGCATCCATCAACACGTCCGCCATAGGATTTTGGGGAATGGGATCACCAGAATCGAACATACGATGTCGTTCCATTGTTTCGACGGTTGTCCGCAGTAGTTGGATAGCTTCATCGTACAACTCCACTTGTTCCGCCTGAATGATCGAGACAGCAAGCCAGAAGATGGAGCCAAGGTACCGTGATTGTGGTAGAAGCCCTTGCACAGCCATGCGCACACATCGTAGGAGTGCAGCCGATGCTTGTTCATCTTGGCTGGTGCTTAAAATATTTCTTTTAAAGACAAGGAGCATTTGATAAAATCCCTCGTCTTCGATTCTAGAACCAGAAAACTTGCTGAGAATTGTAAATGATCTAGATTGGCCATAGAAGGATGCCTGGAAGGCTATCGAAGAAATAAGACTCATCCATCTCGCCTTCCATACGTTGCTGAGGCCTGGGTGGGAAGTCAGAAGAGAAACTACGGATAAAAAGATAACATACCAACGCTTCGTGAACCCAACTCCATTGCGCGCAGTAGCATTTCAGTTATCTTTTCTAAAGAGTCAGCTGAAATCGAGATGGATGTAGACCCCAACAAGCTAATTTCACTACTCGGATAGTGCCTCTGCAAACCGAATAACTTCAAGGCTTGCGGTTTCGTTAAGTCGTCCAGCATTTGGCGCATTTGGACGACAACTATCTCGTCATCGGATTGTGCCACATGGAAAGCTTGCAGCAGATTCACGGCCATTCCATACGTTGACAAGCGCATCGACAAGGAGCCTGTACCGGCTAACATGGTGACCAAATGCGCAATCTCCGGCGCATAGAGTTGATTTTGGGTTGTTAAACGGGGGCTATGTCCGGCGACCAGAACTAGGCGACTCAGTACAGTGATTGTTTTCCATTCAGCGGTTTCCATTAAATTACGTGTCGGCTTGGTACAGGCTCGTGAGAGTGCCTGCCTATAGCCTCAGATACGGTAAGATTTTTAAAAAATGATGGTGACACACCGCTCGCAACTCAGAAAGCACTCTAGCTCGAGTGTGAATCGTGGATATTGGGATCAATGTGTCCCCTATAAGTTCACATCTCCAAGAGTCCGATTCGTTGTCAATGGCAACCCGGATCAATTCATCGATGACAATGTTGAGAACCGCTGAAGATAATTTTCCTATTTCTATCCATACAGTTCGCTGAAGTACAGGATAAACCTGAGAAATAAATTGTTAGTTTAGTATCCGGTACATTTTGAAATTCAATCACCTCAAACTCTTGTATAGTCATATTAATGAATAAGCGAATGCATTCGCGAACCTTTGCCTCATCGAAATGATTACTACTAGGGTCCGCGAATATCCCCAGGTTACGAACCCAAGGTGATACATATTGAAGGCAGGTGATTTTTTCCACCGTTGTCGCATTTAAAAACCCCATGGACCACTGCAAAATGAAATCAAGAGTCATATCAAGTGCGAAAGTTGATATCCGCTCGCTGAAGTTCATGATAAACGAAAGCGTGTTGACCGGAATGAAACTACCTATAAAAGATTAAGTAGTAGGCAAGTTTTCTATGCATCGACCACAAACCTCGCCATGGAATCTGTGCATCAAAAGGGTAGTTTAAGTATTCGCAGTCTGCCGTTAAAAGGTCATACGCCGCGCTGCGAACATATTCAGCATTGTGACAGGCATGGAGCAGTCCCACAGCAAGCAAGATGGCGCGCGAGTCAGATGTTTGTGACGCGGGTAGTAAAGGTGTGTTTTGAGTGGCAACAGACCGTTGTTTTGCCGCTTGAATGGACTGCATAAATTATCAGTAAGGAACTAGCACCACACATGCGCTCCAACCTTCAAGAGGACCCCGCAGTCGGAATACTCAAACGTCAGGGTAGGTCCACGACGAGAACGCCTTAGAATTAGGCAGGGCTCCTGAGATGATCTATAGATATCGTCCACATTATTAAGGTAAATCAAGTCAACGATACGACAGGACAGCTTGGGCGATAGTTCCTCTGCCTTCACCTGCTCCCAATGTAAGAGAGTTAATGAAGCGGATAGAGCACTCAGCTTACAGAGACAATGCGCAGGAAGTCATTCCCAACATGAAGAACAATTGATGTCCAATGTCGTTTCTCAGTCTGTAGGTGAATGTGGTCGAATACAGCATGTGAGGATTCTAAAGAAGCTAAACGATATGATGAGGACGCTGTCTTAGTGGCCTCCGGAAATACATACCCGGGTACGAGGACGCCATGATGTCAGGGAACTTAGGGAAATGGTGTTGCAATTCTGCAACCGAAGAAACAGCTATAACCTTCCGTACAATATGAAAACCTAACTTATGGTCATTGACAACCTGTATGAGAGATTCTTGAGACTTTACCTGAAAAGAGGTAGAAAACGTTGCGGAGGAACGAGTGGGCATCGCTGCTGATGTTGAGAAGATAGGCTGACCGCCATTTCTGGCGTATGTCAAGAGGGAGTAATTCCAAACCGAGTTGCAGCCATGCATTCGGCAGTCGAGACCGAGTCGTAAATGAAGTGAAATCAAAGATGATGTCAAAGTCTTCCCCTTTACCCACCGGCACAGCGACCGCCTATGCAACGACCATGTTAAAATGAGTTCCGTGTCCAAGAGATGGAAGAATTATACTCACCCTAAATATGGCGTACAGTAGAAGTTCTAAGTCGATGATATCGATATCAATATTAGAGAATGTCAAGACAAAAACGTGACCCTAATGAAAACATGAGCAATATTACAAGCGTAATTATCATACAATAACAGACTCACCTCGATCGTTGAATGCCAATTGAATATACCATTCAACACATCGGTGTTACGGTCACGATTTCGACGCATGAATTTTTGATAGTGCAGATGTCGAGCTGTGTCCTCATGACTCAATTTCGGCAAGTCAATGGCAGGCCTTATGTCAATCAAAGTAGCACACAGGGTTTCCCATGCGTCTTTCCCACTAGCAAATCTGGCGGTATCTCCAGTGCTGGCGTTTGTTTGGGCCAAAAGCTCTCTTCCAACTTTGTCTACATGGCATTGAAAGAATTGATGCAAGACGAGCAAATCAGTATCGTCACAGCTTGGGCCAAGTATCTCGTCCTCGTTTCCACAAGGAACAACAGCCGATGTCTGAAAATAACGTTAATGGTTCGGTCGCAATATGTACGGTGTGATAGGCGAGGCGCACATGAGTTTCCGAGAGGAATCTGGTGATTCTCCGTACATTCTTTTCGAGAAAAGGGTTGAGGACGGTTAGATAAGCCTCTTTTCCAAAGGAAACGTTGTTCGAAAGATTTGTTATGATCTTCGCGACCAATAGCAGGCCGCGTTGGATACTGGTTGAATACCCTGGGCTTGAGACTTCTGATACTTCGATGTCTACAGTCCCCGGGGATACGATGGCCGGACAAATAAATCTTGACAATAAGTTTTAGTATTGTCCTTGTCAGGCGATGTATATGTTACCTGAGGAACATAAACGCTCCAATAGCATGATATTTGCTCTCGGGCCAAACGTTTGAACTGGAGGCCAGATGAGTAAGGGTGAAATAGCTTGAATAGTTACTCAAGCAACATACACAACCTCAGCAATGTGGTGGCAAATTTCACGAATGACACTAGGATCCACAGATCAGGGAAATAACTCGGAATAGAAAGTCAACTTACTAAGGGATAGAAGTCACTGAATCTACGATGACATCAACGAATGCTTGTGCTATAATCGTAAGCGTCTTGACATTTTCTTTAGTATCTTCATTCGCAGGTAGCTTTGATGGATCAAGTTCGAAGGAACACCCATGAGGGACATGCATCATCTGATAAACCAAGGACCCTAGAGTATTCCGCAAGTAGAGATAGCCGTATTCACGTGCGAACGCAGAGAGCATGCGATTACACATGGTATTAGATCGAAAGAGTTGAGATGGTGCGACTGAGAAGAGATAAACAAGTGGATAAATATAGATATAAAGTTAGGAGGACAAAATAACGCTTGCCTGTGCCCGCAACTTCTCTATCGATGAGGGATTTAAGGAAGTCCACAAGAGCATGGTGAGTATTAAATACACGCATAAGAACAGGAATTATGGCTTCGACTTCGTTAGGCGGGCAAGCTTGAATGACGGACATGGCAGTCATCTAATACACTGTCACCAAGATTCATATCTACATTCCAACCAGAAACGCACCTTGCATTTGCGGACCAGCTACCAGTAAATCATCAGTCAGGTCAGCAGATCAGTTTAATGCTTCACAGTGACTAACTTGACATAGGGTATGCAAACCATCCGGCGACGTATTGGCTTGACCTTGATCGAATCGAGTGCCGAGATGTAGCACACGGGTAAATGCCTTCATGAACATAACCCGCAAGCGAATGTCAGGATCATAACACCGTTCGAGACAAAATCTCTTATAAATTTCGCTATTGTTCTTCAAAAGGTGTGCAATGCCAGTGATCACAAGTTCATAGGTCAATGCCTCGTTATTGAGTGTATCCATATTCTGGAAGATGCTAGATAAATAAGTTGAACATTTGAATGCAGGGAGTAACACACTTTCGATGTTCGTTCATTGTCAGACGCTGCATCTGAGGATTCTTTGACAGGTGCATATATGTTCATCAAAGTCACCAGATAACGATGGTGGTCGCGCGGGATTATTTGTATAGAATCCGAGTTAGGAGTTATCTGCGTGGACTGAACATGCAAACTCTCTGAAGCATGAACGAACAGTCTCAGCGCCGCTAATTGCGCATCGTAGGCGGCACGCTGAAGTTCGGTTGACCGGGAGTCATCAGTGGTCGAGCCCTGAGAATTATGTCAACATCTCATTCCTTTTCTGTAGATGGGATAAAACCAACTCACTAGATGTTCGAGCCAGTCAATCAAGACGTCAATAAGGCGGTTTCGAAAGTCATTTTCCTGGGAAATGGCGAAATAGTGGCGTTTCATTAAGAAAATATCCACTGTAGAACAATATAGCGCCCTTAGACGCATAGTGCGAATATTTGGAGGAAGGCGACCAATGAAATGTCCTATCGAAATGCAGTTGCCTGGAACATCATTATCAAGCACAGTGGTATCCATGCGCTCCAATATCATCTTTATTACCATTAAACACTTCCGGTAGCATTGGATTGTTATTAGGATAGATGAACACAAAGAGTTTAGAAACATACCTGTTCGGTAAATAACAGCGACGATTCCATAACACTTTCCTGCGGCCGTACGAGCTGCTTCTGAATCGCCCTTTGCAGGACAAGGCAAGGATGAGCAAAGTTATTTGTATTAGGAGACATGACCTCACTTATCAAGGCGTTTGAATAACAGTGGCATCAGCTTGAAATTGAGCTCAATACCTAACGCCTCCTTGGCTGACTGGCGAATCATTATGTCCTCAGAACAAAGTAACCGCAAAACTTCCTCGATGAATTGGTTGAGGACATCAGGTCGTCCTCGCTGACCCTGCAATACTGGGGGGAGTAGAGAAACGATATGTCCCGGAAACACATCTTCTCTCTCTTCCATCCATTCACGTGCGCCCACGGCCCCCAGGTACATGATGTTTTGCCACTCTTGTAACAGGTCAGTATACGCTTGTTTAGAAGAGGTGTGATCCTTCCGCTGCTTCTGACTGGAATATTCAACTTGTCGGGTCAACTTCGAAAACCTTGACATGGTCTGATGGAACACCATCGAATGCATGGGTGTCGGATGTGTGCTCAGTATCAATTGTCGTATACGTTTTTGAGTGGCAACACGCCCACCGATAACCAGATGTGGGTCATCAATGTTTTCTAGGATCACGATGCGTCTTGCAAAATCTGCTTCGGAGTACTCAGGCGGCCGGGGGAAGGCAGGATTGCGCTCTACAAAACTCAGAAGGCGGATGCATCGCCGAGCAGTTGCTACAATATCCGGCTGCGAGGATGTAACACAGCACCATGATGCAAACTCCACGAGGCTTGTAGACTCAATGATGTGTGGAGAAAACCGCCAAGTTTCGTCCTGATTATGCTGTCCCAAACCAAGTGTCAGAGTGTGGCTGGGGGTAGCGGAAGATGACTTACCATGGGATCCGTTGTAAGTTGAATGAGCAGCGTTTCCAGGATATTAATTCCCATACGTAAGAGCTCACGATCATCTATTGCATGTATGATCAACAACGCTGCATTGACGAGAGCAGCAGGGCTGCATATAAGATATCTCAGTGCAAGACATTTAGTCAAGGTAAAAGAAAAGACAAACGCAGTGATTAAGAGATACCGCATGGCCTCTTCGTAACATGGGGCACCGGGAATGATGTTCAGCGAACTCGTGATAGTTGCACTCAACGCCATAACTGTCGCCGCCCGCTCGCGGTTGTCGCGGTATTGCTCCAGTCTTGCATCGCCTACAAGGCTAAAGATAACGACTAAGCCAGGAGCGGTTGGAGAAAGACCTACAACAACTCACAAATTATGGTCTGCGTCCGTTGAGCCATACAGCCAGAACCGAGGCTCGAGGGGAAAAAGTGTTTCAATCTGGACGCGTAGCCGTAAACTTTCGTCTATCACGTTGGCCAAGCCACTCCCGCTACTGCTCGCCGCCGCGACTGTTGTACTTATAGGAAATGGAGAAGCAGGGCGTTTGACACCATTGGTGACCTCCGGATGGGACGTGATGCACGACTAAGAGATTACATTTAGTATATAAAATTGGAGATAAACAAAGACGAACTGCGAGGATGCTTCTTAACCGGGGGGTGGCAACAGGAAAAATAGGCTCCAGGCTCGGCTGCCACGAATATTTCGGTGCCTGCAGCAACACGACTATGAGAACAAGCAAAAGAAAGGAAGATAAGAAAAGAAGTAAAGTTTACCTCCACAGTCAAGAGCACCAGAGCTTTGACGACAGATAACTTTACAGCCTGGCTTCTCTCCGGCTCCAAACAGGGCTTCAACAGAGAAAGTATTCAGATATCATAAACATAAGCACAAACATATCACCAACCTGGATTAGGTCCCTTAACCCTTCCTCCGGATGGAACCGGAAAATAGTTGCAATGCAGTAGGCAAGAAAGTCAACGTCGATAGGGTCTTTGGTATTATAGAACGGTAAGTGCGGTACTTTTGGATACGCCAGGAGGTTCTTTTCATAAGGTGAATTAGAATCAATGGCAGGACGGAGTTACACTGAAATGAAGTTCTGGCACACCTTAAGTTTAAGTGCCAATTTGGCACCAAGAGCCCTCAATGAAGGCTCCTCCTCTCCAGATGGAGAAGGCGGGATAAAGAATGCGAAACGAGCAATTTCAAAGCAAGCAAAGAACGACTGTACCATCGCTGCCATTTTAGAAGAAGTCGAGGCGGTAAACGAATTCAACAGCAATGCGAGGAAGTTACTCTGTTTTGTAACATCAGTACCTAATTGGGTTTCTCTGGGAAAATGTAACAGACCTTGCTTGAAGGCTTCGCGGTCCCTTCCAGGGCTCCATATGCGGAGTCCAGTCTGTCGGGGCTAATACAGATGAGGGCTGCAAGTATGGGATACATAACTGCCGCTCGTCGGTTTCCCTGCATAATCATAAATATCGGCCGACTGGACTTGCCATGCGTAAGCGTGAGGTGGCAAGAAATACACATACGTCTCTGTTGGAGTCATAAAGCATATCGAACACAAGCCCGGGAAGACCATCCAATTGTCGGCTTTTGCCTCCTTGAAAGACGTAAGCCATCGGGTAAGTAATATAGTGGCAAGCACGCACTCTGTTCGTTTGCCTTGCCCAAGCATGCTAAACCCGAAACACTAGAGTTGAGGGTGTGACGAGACTTCGTAAAGGTAAGACCAGATATCGTAGACATGGCCTTAGGCTGTGGACCTGGAGCCGACATATGTATCGTCCAGAGCTCCGTAAACTGTTCAGGAAAGTTGTTTGCCCAGCTGAGAATTGCATCTCGCAGGGAGAGACCGACTGCGCATTGGGAAGCAGTAGGCATTTCACGAAACACCAATAAAAACTCTGTAAAATGTAACAGTGTCAAGACCGACGCCGCGTTTAAGATTAATGAAAAAAAGAACGACAAAGCCAGGATACGGCGGAGACAAAATAAACGGCTTCGACGGAAGAAACAAAAACGCTCCATGGACTTTATAACCAAATAATAAAGTGAACTCTTCAGGATAGCATTTACCCACCTTGTAACACAGCCACCAACCTTGTCCGATCCATAACACAGGCACTGAGCAGCTGTAAATCACATCCATCAGCTACATTGTTGCCTGATTCATTTACTTTGGAATATGTTACTTACCGCTATGTTTTTAGGATCTGAGGACCGGTAGAGATTGATGAAAAGCGAAGTGTTGGATGGCGACTGGGGTGAGATAGTGCTATCCCCATCAGCCATGGCGCGTAAACGGATCTTTAAACGATCCAACACGACAGGCCAGTTTGACGCGGATAGGTGGTATACCACACAATCGACATATCTGGGTTAATTGACACAAAGATGTTTGTCAGAATAATATGCAACAACCAAAAAAATCACCCACCGCCTAATTAATACCATCACACTAGCGAAATGACTTCCATGCAAGGCCTCGTCCCGCCCATAGATATGCCCGTACATGGTGTGCTGTAGCCCGGGCAGCGTTGATCGTACTGCCCCCTCCCGTGTAGCTTGAATATGGTTGTTCATCCCTAATTTTTCCGTCTCGCTCTCCCTCTCCAACCGCTTCTGTACCTCAGCAACCTTTCCTACACCACGAACTCCCTTCTTCCATCTTTTCTGCGCAAGGGCAGGCGTGTTCAATATAGGGTCCCAATCGGCAGCGTGCCATGCATATATTTCTTTTGCACTTCCACCATCCTCTTTGTTAGAAGTATAGCGCTGAACCACGCGTATGACGTCCAGCGCATAATGTACAGCTTTATCATCGAGTGGAGGAGGTTCGATCAACGACGCAGATGAGTGTCCGCTACGAAGGGAGACGCTCGACGGTATTCGGCTAGAACTTCCGTTATATACATAGGGTGGGGAGATGGAGTCTGGGGACAAGGGTGAACCAGGAGCGGGACTATGGTAGGGCGAAATGTGTGGGGTCATGGGTGACGAAGAAGGCCAACGGGTGCTGAGGATTTGCGCAAGTGTTCTTAGAATAAATAACAGGGAGTCCAGCACTTCTTCGGAGTGTGTGCCATCTGGGAAGGTACGCTGAGGTAGCGGGTTTAGGTGTGTCAATGCATTGAAGGGGAGAAAAGGGAGAACCAGAAGCACGATTCACCTTCTGCAACTTCTCTAGAATTGAACAGAGACGCCAAACGACGTAATCTGGACTTGTGGCTGCGAGCCCAGAAAGTCCGTCTACAAGCACAATTTGGTCGCCCTCGACGGCACTTAAAGGGAGACCTGAATTGCATGGGAGCTGTACAAACCAGTCAGCAAGTCCAGCAAAGGAAACCCGAGCAACTGCCCCGAGACGCACCTTGTCCTCCAATTTTTGAACAAGAACATTGACCTTTTTCTCCTGCAGTTTGCTGGTGAAAGGGGCCAAGGGGGATGGTGTCGCAGGCTGCTGGGAAGCGCTCCCGGAGGAGGCGGGGACATTGGCTGGAACCTCCGTGCTTAAGCTCTGATGCGACGCTTGAAGTTGGCTGGAAGGCTTTTTTACCATCGGGCTTGCAAGGCCGGACGGTCGACGGGCGGGGAACAGTGGGAACATGGGAGTGGAAGTTAAAGGGAGTGTAGGTTCCAAAAAATCAACAGGAAAAGAAGTTGGGTAAGGAAATTGTGGAGGACTTCAGTCATGCTTGACAGGCGGCGTTTGGGACGCCGGACGTGACGCGTAATATCCCTTGTTTTGAGCGGATACATAGTTGTATTGCTGACATGATGGGCAATAAGTAGCGATTAGATATGAGGGGGCCTGATTTATGGATCGCCGGAGTTTGTAGAACATGTTACTGTAGCCAGATCCTGATTAGGCTTGGGAGATTACCGTCTCCGAGGCGCCCTCGCTCTGCATGTTTTTGGAGCGCTATAGTAACAAAACAACAAAAACTTGCCAAAAAAAAAGGATGTATTTAGGCGGATGCTATAGAATCTGCCGGCATCTTGCCTTTATGTTGCGGTGCAGGAAGCAATCAAGTCCTGCATTGTAAGTAGGCAGCGCATGGGGTTTCTGATATCTCTGCTGCTGCACTCGTTGCTCTCAATTTCTCACATCGTAAACGATTTTCACCTCGGATAGGGTCGTTCTGGACTCGTGTGTGAACCGGGGAGCTGCGGGCTCGGGGAGAAACCTCCTGTAAACAAGCTATTAGTGTCGCTGTTCAAACAGAGACAATTTCCCACGGCTTGCAGAGTTGAAGATATGGAATCGCTAATATATATCTGAGTCAGTTGATAGACAAATTTAGTTGTAAATATCTGGCTCAGAAAATAAATTTATTACGCTACATGTTTTTCAGTTTTCTTATAGTAACATAGTTCAACCCCAGAAAGGTAAGTCGAGTCTCAGCCGCAGCAACCCTTTTTACAAGCTTGTTTTCAGAACTGAGTTCCTGTGAGCACAACTTCAAGATTTTGACATTTGTAAAGATAGTCTCATATAATTGTATTAGTATGTTTATGGAGCAGTTTGACTCTTACAGGAATAACATTATCCATAGTTTCACAAAAATAATACTGCTACTATAAATCAGGCCGCAACTCTAATAACAGATCAGTCATTTTTTCACATGTATCGCAGTGATACTATTCACAGAGGATACTTCCTGAGAAGAACTTCCTTCTTGAAGAGGGTTTCTTTCCAATGAGAGCTGTCTCAGTAGCATTATCCCACACTTATGCTCCAGTTGATTCCAAGTGCCCTGTGTCTCTAAATTAGTTGTTCAAGTATAGACCAAAACAGCAGACTGGAATTCAGAGTGTTACCTTAAAGCACCTGAAAAAGCTGGATAAATCAATAGATGGGAAGATTTAGCACCAAGAAGCCCAACTCCAGATAAACTCGACCGATAAGTTTGTTGATCTGAGGCATCAAACACGTTGTGTCACGTGAGGTCACCACATGTGACCAATATAATTATTATCCCTTGGCAGATCAGGAGAAAAACTCCAAAAGGTAAAATTTTGCCAATGATTGTTCCTTGCACCTTTTCAAGCGATAACTCGGTCCGCGGTAACCACAGGGGAGCCCTCCTTGAATTGAACCCAAACAACTCTCCTATGGTCTTGGGCTGCAAACCCCCCTCCGCAGTCCCTCGTTGGCCCAAGCTTTATCTGATGTGGGAAATCCGGTCCCCTCGACGTTCAAAGCTGATCAGGCTAAGGATCAGTAGAATGGGTCTTTCTTGTATACGGCAAGGGACTCTAGAGTGAAGCGTACCCTGATGTCAGGTCATTGGCTGATAAGCAGCAGCTTAGACAAGGATCCTGAAAGTATTTTTCTGCGAGAAGCAAGACGACTTAAATACTCAAATACCTATTATATATAGCAGCCACACCGTAGACTTGAGCCAACACACATTTGCATTCTTCCAGCTCCGCTGATCGGCTTTATATAACCAACTCCAAACACTCGCGCTACGCTCACACTTCATGGCAACCGCTACTAGAGCGTATATGTTGCCCATATATTTCAGCAAAACTGAATAGTAAACTAAGTTCCCAATTCAGTTGGCAATTTTTCAACGTATATTCTCTAGAGTTTGGGGATTAATTTCCTAACAGCTTCCTTCACAAAACGCCGCAAATTAATCAAGTCTCGATGCACCCGGTTCTTAGAGCTAATAGCGAACGCCTCAGCAGATGAGGGAAACCTTGTCGGAAAATACCGAAAAGCCTAAAGAATGTGGCAGATTCGGCATTCAGCGTCGGGCTCGGTTATATCAGGGGCAATCTCATCCAAGTGGCTTATCAGGTCCTGATTGGGCTGAAACGAAGATAGTTCTGACATCTCTGGCCAGACGAACTCAGGGCATGATGGTTCAAAAGATAAATCCATTATAGGTACACCCGGAGATATCCTACACTGGACGTCAACGATCGATCTGAAAGCTGTGTGCACTGAATTGCTAACATGCAACAGGCACCAACCGGTGTCAATATACTCGTCCTCTGATTAACTCATACATATGAAAAGAAACACTCGGCTTCTCGTAACCACAATTTCCTAAAGATCAGTTAGTCGGATGCATGTCCAACTCGTCCATGGCTTGCCTATTACAGAAACAATGGGGTATTTGCGTAACAACGCAAACAGTCCAATAAATATCCCTCAAAAACTCAGCACCTGTAAAGACTTTATCTTGCTCTTATCTGTCCCATCCATCTGAATATGTTTAGTCAGTATCGCCATAACAAGGAGGAAAGGAAAGGAACGCCGTACTTCAATACGCACAATATCATCACTTAGGATGACGTTGTGACCCCCAAACGGCTCTGGTGGTATCATTTCTCGGTATGGTAAAGAGGACACGATGTTAAATGCATGTCCATGAGCTGATTTTATTGAAATATGCGAAGACTGCGTCACCACTCCAGGATCCCCTGCCGTCCAGAGATTGCTATTGAAATCGAGGACATTGTTGCAATGGGGGATCAAAGCGCGTAATCCATGAATGTTTCGCCGCCACTGAGAGGGAAGTGTGGCTTTGAATATGCGAGTAGTATCTGGCCCCCATACTTCCCATGGCACCTCATCATCAATATGCATGTATTTCCTGAACTGATCCACTAGCAGAAACATGTCCAATGGTCTGTCCACTCGATACGTCGGTTTGAAGCGAAATGCTAATAGATGAGGTGTGGGAGGAAATGTGAAAGGTATGTTATCTGATTGTGCAGGCGAATCTCCGGTGGTGGAAAGCGATGCTGGGCTGTAGCAATACACCGACTGCCAGTCGTGAAAGCGTTCCGGAAACGGCAACATAAATCTGACGTGACGAGCCATCCCTTTGGATAGTGAATGCAATTGGTAAAGTTCCAAAGCCGGGGGGCTTCGGAAAGACGATCTCTGGGCAATGAGAACTTCTGTCTCGGAGAGCAAAGTACCACACCAATCTCCGAGAACTGGATTTATTTGCTAGGGCCATATCAGAGAAGCATGCTCACAGAAAATAGTATTTACGCACATAGATCCGGGCACTTGTGGTCCAATCAATGACGGAAAGACTTCCGGAAAGACCAGGACCTCTACGTTGAGAGAAAAGAACCGTTCGTCCAAGGATCTGTATTTCTGTAGGTTCCAAGCATCTACCATTATACGGCCAGTCTTCATATGCAACGGGTATCTCTATGATAGGTTTAGTAGCTCTGGGGTGGACGAATCCACTGGAAAGACTGCATATGTGTAGTTTCCAGACTGTGCTATGTTGAGTATCAGTTATGTATCACGATGGATTATTGACAAAACACACTGTATAAATGGTGGTACCTCCAGAAGGATTAACAAATCTTGCCCAGGATCTATGGCAAAATCGTAAAACATCTGATGCAAGGCCATACGTCTCAGTCCAGCCGCTGCGCCCGACCCAAATTTGAATATGTCGAGCATATCGAAAGCTCGGCGGATGTGGAATGATGGATATGGGTTCGAAGTAGGTGTTTTCATGTACGTCCCCGCGAAAAGACCACCAATTAGCTCCCAAAATATATATTTCTGGTTCACTGGAATTTTCCACTGAGGTTCCCAGTCGAGGGCTGACCACGCAGCTTCGCGTTGACGCAGGCGAAACAACCGCTCCGATGTGGTGAAATTCCCTTGCGCAGAATCAATAAGCCCACACAGGCCCAATTCAAGAATGTATTCTAGGACCGAGGACGTATCAATGATGTGACGGAACTGCCGAGAGACCCCAGAGCATATAACGATGTCTTTGAAAGGCAGAAAGCTTAGAATGCGAACGATGAGCTCGACAGGTAGGTAGGACTGCCCCATGGCACTAGGGTCATGGTCGAGAAAGGTCATCCTGAAACTTATACGGTCGCTCACGTGACATCATTCGGAAGTTCCGAGTCAATGAAAGGTACTGGGGAAAGTTGAAAAGCTGGAATCTTTACAAACATAGCTCATTCTCGCAGACAATGCTTACACTTTCCAACTTATATCTGTTGCTATAATATTCAGGACTTGGAAATGCCGCGCTCGACGTAGGGGGCTTGAAACTATCGTTTGGTACGGTTATCCAGCCCCAACGACACCAATAAATTATAAAGGACACGTATCGGCATGGTGAACATGATGATCTGACACAGGGAAAGAAAAGGAGTCTTCAGTGTTGACAACGTTGAAGCCTTAAGTCCGAGTCTCAGTTTCGGGGACCAACAAGCAATATTGCAGCCCACACAACCCACGATCGATGAGTAACGGCAAAGGGTTGAGGCTTGTGTGAGGGTTATCCGTCATTATCGCCACAGATCATTGGTCGTGGGTAGAGGCCTTACTTTGTAACGTGATTCTGACGTCTGTCAGCGGAGCAACTGCCAACATTTGAATATCTGCTGGGTAACCTTCGTCTTTGAAAAGGATATAGCCCTCTGATCATCGCATTGGCTTGACGAGCTTTGCTGGACGAACTCCGATCCGCAGTCACCACAGATCATTCTTCATGGAAGGATGCCTTCATGTGTCGCATATTATATCCGTTGTCAAGATTGAAATCCCGGTTACCCCCTTCTACCAGTTCAAAATGCGATCGGAAACCCTTGCCATTCTGATAATTCGCCGGGATTGATTTATCCCTGGACAAGGATGTAGCACGCAGAAGTCGAGGAGACTGCAATCCGACAAATCCTCGGTGTAAGCCCTAGGACTTGGAGTATTACCTGTCGTCGGGGCCACAGCTGTGTGAGAAGAGTGACACGTTGAACGAAACTACAATACGTGGCAACGGTTACCAGTAAACTGAGAAAAATCACTGGTAGCTCCGGCTTGCGCCGAACCTAGTCAAACTGTCAGCGAATCAGTTACTCGACCGAAGGGAGCCCCGTGAGAAACTCCGGATTCGGAAAGGGTCGGCGTCATAGAACGCATAAAGACATGTGCCCGCTTGCCAACTACTTCCTGACCCCTTCACAATGAGCAGCGGCACACTAGCGTCTGGTGCGTTAAATTTATTTAATCAGTTCTGGCTTCTCATACGATGTTCGTACGGTAGAATATCCCGCCTGGAAGAAACTCCAGGCGATTTACGATTCTGAGCATGCGTCTATAAAGCTGAAGGAGCTCTTTGCTAAAGATCCACAGCGATTTGACAAGTATCATCATCTTTGGACCTCCCCTGATGATCCGACAGCCTCCATTCTTCTCGATTTCTCCAAAAATCTCATCACAGAACCCATCTTCAATACTCTCTTGCAACTCGCTGAAGAAGCTAACGTTTCTGAGGCAAGGGAAAAGCTCTTCAAGGGGGTACATATCAACACCTCTGAGGACCGTGCCGTGCTTCATGTCGCACTGCGCAACTTCAGTCCAGAGTGGAAGATCGATGAGCCAGGTGTAGACGAGGTCAAGCCAGTCCTCGACCATATTCGCATATTCTCCGACGCTGTACGCAGTGGTGCATGGAAAGGATATACAGGCAAACCTATCAAATCCATTGTCAACATTGGTATTGGAGGCTCCGACCTCGGTCCCGTTATGGTTACTGAGGCCCTTCAGCATTATGCCAAGCGAGACCTCACAGCTCATTTTGTCTCCAATATTGACGGAACACACATATCGGAGATCGTACGACAATGCGACCCCGAAACTACGCTCTTCATCGTCGCTAGCAAAACCTTCACGACCCAGGAGACGATCACTAACGCAGAATCTGCCCGTGACTGGTTCCTCAGCACAGCCAAGGACAAGGCACATGTTGCGAAACATTTTGTTGCCCTCAGCACCAACACAAAGGCCGTTACTGCATTTGGTATTGCCGAAGAGAACATGTTCAAGTTCTGGGACTGGGTTGGTGGTCGATATAGCCTGTGGAGCGCGATCGGCTTGTCGATCGCTTTGGTGATCGGATATGACAACTTTGAGCAGTTATTGAAAGGCGCACATGCCATGGACAAACACTTCAGAACTGCCCCCTTGAAGGAAAATCTGCCAGTACTGCTCGCACTCGTAGGGGTTTGGTACAATGACTTTTACGGTCGGTATCATCTCCGTATACTACCCTCATCATCGTTTATTTTTCATTATAGGTGCACAAACACATGCATTGCTGCCATATGACCAGTATTTGCACAAGTTTGCCGACTACTTCCAGCAAGGTGACATGGAGTCGAACGGCAAGTTTATCACAAAGCAGGGCCAGCGTGTTGACTACCAAACTGGGGTAGATAGCTCTTTGAGCCAACGCCTATTATATCTGACGGATCTTTGACGCAGCCCATCATCTGGGGTGCTGCAGGCACCAATGGCCAACACTCATTCTACCAACTCGTACACCAAGGCACAAAACTCATTCCCGCGGACTTCCTCGCTCCAGCATCTTCCCTCAACCCCATCGCCAACTCTAAGCACCACCGCATTCTCCTATCCAACTTTTTCGCTCAACCAGAAGCCCTTGCTTTCGGAAAGACGGAAGAGGAGGTACGCAAGGTATGTTTACGAAAACCCCTCGTACAGTTTGCCATTCCATTAATGTGGAAATAGGAACTGGGCTCGAATGCGTCTGAAGCTCTTGTAAAGTCAAAAGTCTTCGAAGGAAATCGTCCTAGCAATAGCATAATGTTCCCCATTGTGACGCCACATCTCCTTGGCTCGCTCATCGCCATGTATGAGCACAAGATCTTCGTTCAGGGTACCATTTGGGGCATTAACTCTTTTGGTGCGTTAGCGACCGTGATGTTGTACGACTTTCGCGTTGACTAATCAATTGATGGCAGATCAAATGGGCGTAGAGCTGGGCAAAGTAATTATCTCGAATCCTAATTATCTAGAGTGATCCCTGACTTTTTTCTGATGTACAGGTGCTTGCTAAGAATATCCTTGCACAACTGAACTCTCCAAACGACGTGAGAGGCCATGACAGCTCTGTGCGTTTTCGAAAGTTGGGATTTGCAGCATGTGGCTAACACATGATCTTTATTTGCAGACAACGGGTTTGATTCACTACTATCAGAAAGTTAGAAAGGAATGAACTGCGTTATATAAGTGTCGTATTATGATAGGATTCTCTAGACGCATAGAATCCGGTGTACATGCGTAAATAAAGCTAATTATGTCACGTACGCGTTGTTGATAGTCACGCGTAGCAATATTCTACCATCATGTCCTCAACCGCAAGTCATGATGAGTGAGTCGTATGCATATATCTTTACAACCATGTCTCGTTTAAATAATTTCCAGCTTATCTTTATTAAAGACGCCGTCCAGAAAACGGACTCGTGCTCCTGAGGACGAGCTACTCGTAAATGAAGAGAAACGCCGACGCTCTTCTCTTCTTTATGGCCTTGTAGTTCGTGAATCCACTCCAGCCACCAAGGCTTCAACTGTTTGTAAAGATATCGCGCGTATTTTATTCATGCATCCCTGATATACATTAACATCTCATATATACAGTACGATCGCTTCCTCCCCACGCTCACTACCACTGAACCTTTTTACCCTATTAATATGACGAGTCCTATGTCCGGCCGCTTGGGACGAGCATTAGGATTGGTTGGGCCCAGACTACTCTCATTTCGCGACGACTCACCTACCAAACATCATATCTCAGATGTTACCCTCTCCCTACGCATGCACCTCTCACGAAGTTTAGCTGTACAACCCAAGAAACCCGATCGCACTTACTCGGCTGCTAAACACGGTCGAAAGAAACCAGATAGAGTACTGGATTCTGGACCCATGCATCGCTTTCCTCTACATCCATGTGCCTGGTCGTCCGCGGATATTGTTGCGGCAGTGATTCGTGGGCGTGTGTTCACACATCGTATGGACACGGACATGATCTCAAGCGTCCTTGACTGCGGCAGTGCAGAATGTGTAGAGTGGACCTCAGGCACTGACCTCGCTATTGGACATAGTTGGGGTGCAACTGTGTTGCTTGATGCTGTAGCAATCAAGATTCAGAGACACCTTTTGCCAGCGATTTCTTCTTCCGAGACTTGCGCAGATATGGACGCAAGCGACGTCAACGCGCTAAGTTGGTGCAAGGAACGAGGCCTGCTTGCAGTAGGCCGAGCGAACGGTTCAGTCGACCTGTATGATCCAAGGGTCGACAGAGCAGTCAAGAACGAACCTGGTGAACCTGCCCATGCTGTCCTTGGTATCCAGTGGAGCCCAGATGGATTGTACCTTGCGGCTGGGTTCAAGAGTGGAATCGTCAAATGTATGGATTGGCGAGCAAATAAAACCTTTGACTTGAAACCCCCGCAAAGAAAAGCCGCACACAAGAGCGCAGTAAAGGTGCGATAGACCAATTACAGCGCCAACTCAGATCCTGTACTGATATCCACGATTTCAGAGTCTTACATGGGCCCCTTGGAACCCACATTTGCTTGCAACTGGTGGGAGCACATCCGATCACACGGTACGAATTTGGTCGATTTCTAACTTCGACGCAACCTCGTCTGGTCCCGTACATACCCTTTCGCTGTCATCTGATATTTCCTCCCTCCACTTTTCACCTCATACTACTGAACTTCTTAGCACGCATGGCAAAGCTGCTTCAAACTCATCATGTCCCCATTCGGCATCACATATTCGTAGGCATTCTATGGGTATAGGCAACACCCGTGGATTATCTAGAACAGAAGCCACGCCAACACGGCACGCACTTTTGGTGCACTCCTATCCATCGCTGCGGCGTGTTCATACGGTCTTAGACGCACATGCGCAGCCCATCGTCGATAGTGTGCTTGCACCAAATGGTACACGCATCATGACATTTGGAGAAGACGAAACACTTAGGGTGTGGACGGTATGGGGTGCAAGAAAACCGGAGAAAAAAATTGGACCAATGAATGAGTATATGATTAGGTGATAGAACACAAATTATACTGCTTTGATACTTCTTTGATACCAGGTGTATCATTCAGCCTGCAACCTACAATACAAATAATGTCACCTGCAATGCTCTGTATAGTGTAGTGTTTGAAACTGTAGTTCGGTGTGACATGGACCTCTTGAGGCTCTCTGTAAGTTGCAATGAGTCCATTACCAGCGCTGCTTATGCATTTCATCAACAACTATTCCCTTCCAGCACGTGATGTTGATCTCTTTGTTTACACAATCATCCCTGTGAATTACACCACAGCTTTCAAGGTCGAGCATCCTAAACCCGTGCTCAGAGGCACTCTTACGCTACTAGGGCAAAGCATATTTTCAAAAAGCCATAAATGATGTTGTTCCAATTCTTTACCTCTGAGATAACTTTCCGCGTAGCAGGATACGTTCGTTCAATTTTGGGAAGTAAGAAGGCAACACCGGGTGATGGCGAAGAGGGAGGGGACGTAGGTGGTGAAGACTCATTGGGCCTAGTATTTTCATCTGACTTCAACGCTAGAGCTGAATCCTTCGACTTTTCTTCGGCTTCGTCGAGTTTATCCACCTCGCGACTGTCGCTTCCGGCGCACCCTATACTTCGCACATGTCCAAGCATCTTCGCATCTCCTCTTCCGACCCTCCGCACCTTTAATATGACAGGGCTTTGATCCCCAATTCCTGAAGCGTTCGCGGGTGGTGGCCTGTACAAAGTTACCTTTCTCTTCATAGGTGTGACGTTGGCCTTGTTCGAGGGTATCACAATAGGCAGCGTAAATTTACGCGTCGTGGTGATTCCAGGCGCAGCACTCTTTTGTTTCTTGTGAGAGGCGAATGTCGACCACTCCTCTGAATCTTTGAGTGAGGCGTACGCGGTGACAGGTCGTTTTTGCTTTAAAAATGTGTAAGGGGCCGATAATTCCGCTGAGCGGTATGGCATTGGGGGTGGCCAAGAGAGGGAGACGGGGATGAAGAAATAGGCGAGTTGGTCGGAGCTAAGGGGTGACTTACACGATGCTGCCCGGAACGGCGCGACTCGAAAGTTGTTGAGACCAAGTTGGGTGTCTGATGTGCGAGTCCTTCAAAGGTGTAAGGCGTGATGGGATGCCTAGAGTTATCATCCGTATTAGACTGGTTAGTAACGACAGTGTGAGTAATGCAGTGAGGTGGGATGTGGTGACCCGGAAGGGGTTCAACCGAACTAATACAGCTGGGTGAAGGCAGCGGAGCTGAACGTTGGGGATAAACACCGGAACCAGAGACGACGAAGCTTTGCTGGTGTAATGGCAAATGCCTTGATGCTGAGCGAGGCGTAGGGTTGACCACATATGGAGAAGGGACGGGACGAATTGGTGTAGTAGGCACGCTTCTTGTAGGACAACGAGAGTGACGCTGCGAGGATGGTGTACGAAGTTGATGGTGATTTGCGAAATTTTTGGCTGCAGATGCTGTGTTGTGAGATACATGCATATACTCTATTTTCAATGTTGAAGGGAATGGGGAATGGGCCTTACTTGAACTTATATCAATATCCGGTCGACGAAGACTTGTTTTTGGCAATTTCGTGCTCGGTGTAAGAGTTTGGAGTGAATCGTCGCAAGAAAGATCGACTGTATATTGTGACGACGTTGGCACTATGGCTTGATATGAAGGAAATGGGAGCGTAATATTTGATACGGGGTGGTTCAAAAGTTCAGTATCAGTGACGACATGCATGTCCGAATCTACTGCAGAGGAAACTGGAACGTTAAAAGAGGTTTGGAAGTCCCTGAAAGAGTATGTGCTTTCTACTGCAGTAGGTTCTAAGATCATCATGTTATTTTGATCATATGTGACGAGACAAAGAAATACCAGAAGCATTGTTTGGCTTGGGAACGCCTGAAGTCAATGAATCTACCGAGAGCATAGGTTTACTGTCAGAGACTGGGGTGACCGTAAGCATAGTTGAGGAGCATTTTAAGTGTTTAGTGGGGGTAATGTGAGTGTTATGAAAGTCTTGCGTGTCTGTATGAGATAGGCGTCCCTCGTCCTTGTCCATCCCTGCATGCTTTACGTTAGAACTCCCCATCTTCCCAATGCATTCTTTTCTAGAGATGTCAGAGATCTTTGAAGAATTCCCGCATGGGGTGATCTTCTTTGAAAATGCCCCAGTGACGGTTGCCTGCCGGGGTAAACCCGTTTTCTTTGAGTGGGGTATTTCTGCCCGTACTATCTCTTTAGGACTGATAGGAAGAGGGCGACATGTAGCGTTTAGCTTAGCGATTGTCCAAGGATTAGGCTTGTACTGGGCTGCGTCTTCTCGAGAAGAGAGATCCATCGTCCTGAGAATGTCAGAGTCAGAGCTCTTCCTTGCGTTAGCATCACTTTCATTTTTATTTTCATCCGAGTCAGAGTCATGGGCACAATCTCTGAGATTGAAGACCCAGTCAGTAGTCGAAAGCAGTCCTGGCATGCTAACAGTTTGGTAGTAGTTTTGGTAATCAGTAGCGGTTTAAGTCGATGACGGAGGTTGAAATCTCAAGTTTGTGGTCTCTGATGAGCGCACGAGTTCGATTCCAAGAGACACCCCGCTTCGACGGTCAGCATCTGGTAGAGCCAATAACGTTTCAGGATGGGACAATATGGAATCCAGTAGTCTCGTGCCCTGCTCAGTTTCCACTGGAACTAGTGAGTTGATAGCTCATGAACCCCCCATATTATTTTATATACTTACCATCGTGTAGTTCGAGACTGCGCTCATGACGCTAATCAACCATCCTGAATACAACTCGTCCTTAATCTTACGGTCTGAGGTTATTTCTGATCATAACATGATACATCAGCCACTCGACACCTCTCCATGGGTACCCTCTTTAAGAGGCTACACGGCATCACGTAATATACATCGTCGTTTATTGCCTCGCCGTCCCGGTCGAGATAAGGCACTTGAACAAGACTGCACACTATACCACTCCCATGAAGCAATCGTATCTGAACCATGCGTTCTGATTTTGACACCTCGTCTCGCAGAACAGGAGACCCTGCCATACTATCACCCCGCTGTGGCGCACCTTGCTTTTCGCTATGTCACTGAAAGCAACCAACATACTCCCCAGGCTCATCACCTTCTCATTGAGATTGTCCCCCGGAACACGACTCAAATTGATCTTTCATCACGGATATACCGCACATGTCTTGCTCTTCTGGAAACTTTGGATAGGTACGGATGGGGTGCTGCAAACAAGTACCAAAAGCGTGTCTTTCATGATGTTCTTGTACCTCGAAATGCCTACCAGGACCTTTACCTCGTTCTCAAAGAACGTCATAAATCGCTTGCCGACAACTGGCACGAATCCACTGACCCTTCAAAACATGTCTTTGAGGTCACTCGGGGTTACAAACCATCTTGTCTCATGCATCAACTAATCACTGTTTCTGCAGGATGTTGGAATCGCTACATTTCTCATGCTGTTGTGGAAAAATACCTATTGTGCCACCCAAAATTCTGAATTTAAGTCCCAGAGACTACGGGATAATACAGCCCGGAGACCGTGGGACGACTGGCCTCGTCCACCTGGCGGGTTCGTCGATATGGGGTGGGTCTTTTCAGGCGTTGGAATTAATCATATTCAGCTTATGTGGAATAATTAAGATGCGGTAACGGCGTCCTGACCCATATCCTACTCTCTGAAGGATACGTAGGGGAGGGGTTTGACTTAAGAGCTCGCATATCATGGTCACACTTTCCCCAAGAAACCCAACGCCATCTACATATGCGACCTTTTAATCCCTTCGAGCCTCACCCGCAACTCCAACCCTCAACATTTCTCATTGGGAACCACGCCGATGAACTCACGCCATGGATTCCTGTCATATCAGCTCTACTCCCTGCATCAGGTTATCTATCTATCCCATGCTGCCCATGGAATTTCGATGCTCGCTACGAACGTGGTAGAGCAGGCGCGTTTCAAGTTCCACAATTTGAACATAAATCTGCTGAGCATGCAACCTTTGTCGACGAGTTAGGATTGGGTGTAGAGGGTCAAGCGGGCACATCTTACTCAAAGTATCGGATTTGGCTAGCTTATTTATCGCTAGCATGTGGATGGAGGGTTGAATGTGAGATGTTGAGAATCCCGAGTACGAGAAATTGGGCCATAGTAGGTGTGTGATGCACTCTTATTATTTTATCTGCGATTGCTCAGGGTTTCTGGAGAATAGGAAGAGAACGAGTAGATCAAGAGGCAGGCTACAAGAAGGCACAAAGCATTTTAGCTGCAGTCCGAGAAAGAGGTATATTCAAAGCTAGGACTCCGGAGGGAAAGGCGCGTCTGTCTATTTCATAGAAGCCTAGTCCAGCCTGTTATATGCACACATTAAAAAAGTGCTATCTCGCGATCATGAAATGCGCGGCTTGTCACATGACGTCACGCGGAAATCACTCGTTAGGTAAAGACACTCCCAGTTTCTCTTCTCTAACACATCGGCCGCAGTGCGGGAGATACACTCATAATATGGTCACGAACAAACCAGGCTTTGTCGTGAGCTTACATTTAAAGGAGCCGTTTGCGTGATAAACTCAAGTTGGATTATAGTTGAAGACAACTCTCGCTCTACCTCTTGTATTGCTCAAGGCTCGACCTGTCCAGGGAGTTGAGGCTCAGGAAATCAAAGGGTGCTTCGCTTCCAGTACTACTTCAGACCCCGGAGTGAGTCCACACATAATTTAGAACGATCGTATTCTGCTCAATGTCCCATTTCGAAGAACTCCGGTGAAGACATTACCACAAAGCACGCCGCACAGAAAGTTCAAGCCTCCATCTTTTTCGGGGACCAGGCGGAGGATCATGCACGTGTCATAAATGATATGGACGCACAGCTACATGTGCAGCGACATGCTAATGAACAACATTGTGAGGCTGTCAAACAGGTAGCAATGGACATACGGATCCAACTAGATGCGCTTCGAACATTGAAAGGCAAGGAAGAAGAGGCCGAAAGAAAATCGACACTAGAAGCTACAAAGGTTATGCAGACCTTGCAGGAGGTTGAAGCTCGACTGGTTGACATGCGTATTCAGCGCGACGACGCGACTATGGATATGGAGTTCTTCAAAACTGATCTCAATGTCGAACGGACGAGTCATCAACAAGCGCTCCTTATCATCAATGAATTGAAACGAGAAAGGGATACTCTCAGCTGTAGAATGGAAGAATTGGATCGTCAAATTGGAGCTGCAAAATTGCGAGGTCAGTTTCGCAAGGCTGTAAATAAGGTCCGTATCCATTTGAAGGGTCCAAGTCGCCATATCTGATTATGAAAAAGGTCTTGCAGACAATTCGAAGGAAGAAACAGCGTGGAGTATTGGTTCGTTTCCATGTTTTAAAGACTTCCAGAAACGAGATTCATGGCATTTCTTCAGCGAGATTTAGCTGTTACTGTCGCTGAAGCTGAAGCCAAAACAAAGCATGCCCAATTGCGGGCTCTTGTAAGTTCTCTTGTATATGACTGGAATCTTGTCATAATTACATTAAAAAGGTCTGGAAAGCCGCTTTCTACACTCAACTTCCTCTCCTCAAACGAAGTTTGGCGGATTATCTTGAGGAAGAACGCATGCTACTTGACAAAACAATCGCTAAAGTGGTATGGTGTCTTCGGACTTACTCAGGCCACTCGAATGTCTCCTCTGAAACCAGTCATCTGGAAAATAGGATGATTTAAAGAAAACAATTCCATTGAGCTCTCGATCATGCACCGTTGCTGCCAGTGATGCTTTAGAACCACACGTAAACATTTTCCTTGTTAAAGTACCGCATACTTTCTTAGTTTATAAAGGTGCCAACCTGCCTCAACAGCTCACCGGTGAGTCTACCCACCTCTATTTAACGATATTCCCACAAATCTAATGATTCTTATAGCTTTCCATTCCTCTTGTTTTTCCGGTCGATGGATCCTCGGCCTTCGCCAAACAAATACCAGAGGTAGTGTGTCAATCCTATGCCATGCCTCTCCCCGCTGATGCGTGAGACAGAAACCGCTGAGGCTATTGGACGAACCTTCATACATGAATTATGTTTACAAGGTGAATCAGGAGTTTCTCTTTTCTCCTCTTCTTGCTTGTATTAGGTGTTAACAAAGTAGAAGTTTTTGAAGCAACTTCATGACCCTGCGTAGCTCTGAGCCAGAACCCTTACTCACACCTGCGTATTATTATGCAGGCTAATGCCATCACAGTCTTTCATAGCCCTTTACCTCAAGTCGTGGCAGAAGAAGTCTCTCGGTTTTTGACACCGTTCTGAATTATTTGATTGACAACCTTGGTGCAGGATAGCGATACTCTAAATGCTTTTCGAGCAGTAACCAAGCACCCGCTTCAGCATATAAGGGGTCGAGTAAAGGTGTTACTCCGCTCGTCAAGAAATACAACTGTAAGAATTTACAGTTCTACCTGAGCGATCCAATCGGGACTCACAGCTGCTGTTGACTTTCAGGCGTGCCCCATAGAAATCGCGGGACAAATTGGTGTCCAGACAAGTAAAGACCTTTTAAGCAAGACATTCGATCACCTTTCTAGCCCCCCTCCCTACACTGTCGTTCAGAGACCTGAATTTCAGACAAATGGTGACAACTCTCCAAGAGTGAACCATAGCAGCCTCGTTCGAGGATCTCTCCCGCTCCAAGTCAACGTCAGGAATGGACGGAGCCAATCTCCCCTCAACCGCCCTTCCAACATGCGCACCCCTTCTACAGTGAAACCTAGCAATGGTTCCATTTGTCGAGAAGACTATCGGCAACTAGATAATCATTGCGGAGAGTCACCCACACGCGTTTCCCCTCGCCACTGTCCTCCCAGAGCCTCAGTGTACCGTGTTCCAAGCAATATCTCGTCCTGCAACGTTCCTAGCTCAGTATCCACTCATCCGCCTGGGGTTCGTGATGGTAACCACCCCGCTTCCGGTGTTGTCATCCCGGCACGCCATGGACCTTCTCAATTTCAGCGAGCAAGTACTCCAAAACTACGTCCTGCATCAGTCACTGATTATCCGTCGAACTTTTGGCGCTAGTAGTTTTCACACATTGAGGTCACTATGATGAAGCCTTGAATGGACGATAATTGGTTGGAATAGACTTCAAGACTCGATTTGTGGTTTATTCTGTCTCACATTAGTGCTAATATTCCTGTGTCTAGTTTGCGTTCCTGAGCCAGGTGCTCTACACTCTTTTAATAACACAATGATGATGTGAAACTTGAGAGCGGGAGTAGGAGTCTCCAATAGGCAGCAGGTTATACCAGTTCTCATCTATGTCAACAGATATTAGCCAGCGGAATTTCTAGACACTACTCCCTACAGCACAGGCAATGGTAACAACTTCTGAGATATCTATATATAGCGTTTGGTGGATTTGTTCAAGGATTCTCAACACAAATAAGGAATGCGCTATAAGCGGACTGAGAATCATGGACTAGAGGGGCGCTCCACGATCTTGACTAACTACCAACATGGAAATGATGGAAATGTTTGATTTAGTTAGGAAGTTTGCCTTTCAGCAGCTAATGTCCTTATGTACGACCGCAGAGGGGTATACTTCATGGAGGGCAGAGAGAGGGCTTCCATGAGACGGTTCGGAGTTTGGACAGTCATTTATGACTGGAATACGCTTGGTTGTTTGAGTTTGCAGCCTTAGTGGTCTAAACGCGCTGCGGGCAGTGTAGGTCGCTTCGCGAGTTGCGGCGGGAACGCTCTGGTGCATCCGGGTCGTTGCAGAGGCAGAGACGATTTTGTCCAGTTAATCTGCATTAAATTGCAACGGAAGAAACAACTCACGTCGTCCTTGAGGGTGAGATCGCATATGTGCCTACATAGAAAGGAATTAGAGGACGGGTGACCAGAAAAAGCCGTTCGCATACATGTCGGCTACTGGGCGCATCTAGGTCATTGGGCTGGTTAACCCTCTTCTTGTAAAGTTGGTATATGTACGGGGGGAAGTGACTACGCACTTTTCTATCCTGCGTAAGTAGATTCCAGATATAGAGCAGGGGAGATTCGGTGTCTGCAAAGCTACGACTCTCAGTCCGTAGATTAGTGGATGTTAGCCAGTGTAACGTACAAGCTGAAGGCACAGAAACACCATCATCTGGTCAGCAGAGCGTACGCAATTTTCGTTATAAGGTAACTACTGTATCTATTTTTCTTATGGAGACGTGGCAATACCTTTTTTCACGCCTCTCTTCGCTTTCTTTACTCATCAATGTCGGCCTACCGGATGGTCTTCTATCATGCAAAAATAATGTCAGCACCGTGAAGTATATGATCAGGGGTCCTCTCGCAATGCTAGTGCCATCATCGGTACTTGCATATAAGACTCGAAAACGTGCGTTGCAGTCAAAACCAGTCATAACTACAACACAATAATACGTGTGATAGATTGATCGGCTTGGTCGTGGCGTTCATTGTGCCCGTTAATTGTTCCAGCTTTCATGTGGCGTTGTATGGGAAGTCCTATAGGGATATATTTGAAACGTCTTGCCTGCGTCGTTCAAAGCCATTGACGTTTGCCGCGAAATAAAGCCGTATCGAGCATCACACCCAGTTCACACCCTACCCTAATCTTGTGGTCCGATAATCTGCTTGCTGGTAGCATGATATATAGTAGTATCCTTGCCCACGAGCCACCATAAGGGTGCGCTTACCTCATAACTTGTAGTTTGTATCTTGTCGAATGACGCATGTGCTCATCAGACATGTTTAGTGTACAACGCATACCTTGCATGTGACACAACAAGCCTCAGCTGACAATATCCAAGACTTCTCCAGAGCATCTATTAGTTCAGTTCCATCGTCAAGACTGTATCTCATGGAACTAGGAAACCACTAGAAGGTCGTAACCTGATTGATTCGGGGTTGCATAAGAGATCAACATATCGCACCGTCAGTTAAAGGCGTCGAACTTCATCTCTATATGGATTTAATCGACACGAATTTCGCTATTGAGGCAACCGAACGAACTGGGAGGAATGTTAGAACTCCGAGATCCCCTCAATTTTAGTGAGTGTCCTTCAGAACTCGTGGCTTCACTCTTCTTCCACAATGCTCACAATTCTTGTGCCACCAGCTGCCAGGACTGCGGCGAGAAAGACTTCTCCTATCGGTCATTGTAAAATTATCCATGTCCAAATGGCATCCTCTAGTAACATCAAGAATACGAGCAGCTATTTGACTCAGAGGAGTTGGAGGGCTGTCCTCTAATCAGTATATGTGAGCGTAGTTTCGAGAGTGGTGACCTCAGCGACCAAGTCCATTACAGTCTGCGATGAAGCCATTGCTGTCATGGAAGGGCAGCAAATTCTGTGTAACAACACTAGCAAAGCAAAGTAGTCGCCAAAAGAGCCAAAATGGAGCGAGTGCCAGTGTGGAGAGCCACCAGTAGGGATTGCTGGATGGGGCTATAGAGTTAAAAGTGCCTCTTGTGAGACTGTTCACAGGGACAGCCTCCAGAAGCCGAAACATCACACCTGTAAGCGGCGGCGAAATCCTTCACTTGTAAGAGATATGCAGCAAGGAGAAATTGGCGTGTCACGCGTCACGTCACAATAACTTTCTCAGCCCTCTCCCCCGTCAAGTCTACACGATGTCCTAGTGGGTCGAGCAATTTATGTTCCAATCTTCTTTTAAGCTGATCATGATATTCATCAACTATTCACACTCTTTGTGAACGTTACTGGCTCTGTTGATACCCTACTATTCCGCACGTCATCCCGGAAATCACTGTCGAATGTGTTTTGACCGTCATAATTCCACTGCTGCAATTGCTTCGCGGTAAATATTGGCTTTGTTCAAATCCGCAGCATTATCGCAGGGCGTGCGATTAAATCGGAGTGGTTGTCTATTGGAACCCTCCTCACCGCAGCTTCTGTCGCCGCCATTTCCATGTCAGGAGGTAGTAAGAAAGAAGCTACACCAACTAGCAGCGCAGGGGCTGTCAGCTTGATGAAGGATCAGGGAAAATTTGGCTCGAGGTATGTAATTCAATATACTCTTGCTCCCATGTGGGTGTATGTAAGAAAGCCCTTGGCTTGTTGGATGAGCTGTTTTTGGTTAAGAAACTGTCTGGCTTGTAAAATTCTCCATAGTGAAAATGCTGATTACTTGTTTATTTGCTTTTGTAGCGAGGAAGAAGAGTTGTGAGTTCTATAAATCTCAAGAGCTCCAATTCATTCCAACTGATCTTCTGATAGCATCAAGAACTTTATGGTGGAGGCAGAGAAGTCAGAGAAGGATTAGCGTTAGGTAGAAGATAGATGTTGGCCCAACGTCACTGTTTACCTGGCAACGAACCGAATAGAAGAATTCCTGGTTGTAATTTATGGAGACAGTCGTGGTCCAGGAGTATTGCTATCTCTCACATAAACCAAAGGTCCCTAGCTGTAGTTCGGAAACGCAGTATAAGAAGTTACCAGCGTTGTTAATGGTTACAAGTTAGGCGCCCAAGTTACCAGCTTCTTTACGATATCCTTTGCTACTTCTGTCACTATTTTAACTTAACTTAACTTCAGTGATCACTATGTCGACGGCGAGCACATCTCGTCCCTTACCTCGCCCACTTCATCTTGTATTGAATTCCCCTGGCACGTCCGGATTACCCGCGCCACACTCTGCTTGTGCTAATGCTCCATTATCTGCTCCACTAAGTCTGAACGTGAAGGAGGTCAAAGACTCTGAGGTGAAGTCGAAATTTCTTCCACGGCGTCAGAGCAGTATATCATACAATACCAGCTCATCAAAGGAGCGGTCACCAACATCAGGGCTCGGTCGGAGCAATTCCCTAGGTTCTGAGGTTGCGCTGGCTAGTGAAGGAACTCGGGGCGATGAAACTAGAGTCTCAAAGGTAACATCTCTCTCCGAGGTGCGAGAGGTGGAGCCAATTACTCTTGCTGAGAAGTGCGTTCCACTGTAGCTTCACGTAGCAATTGTTCGCTGATGCAAGGTTGGTAAGGCATGCCGATCTCTTACGTTTTATTGCCCAGAAGGAGTCGAAATGTCTCGAACTTCGTACACAGCTTGTACAACACGAGGCGGACTTGCTCCTTCTCAAGCGCAAATGGGAACGGATCGTCAGTAAAGGGTTGCCTTCGTCTGCTCGGTCGGACGTGCCTACAACTGTAGGAAGTGAGATGTTGGACGGCATTCGCGAGGGTGTACAGAGTGGACTCGGGAAAGTGTTTGCTGCTCTAGAACCAAGCCCAGCAGGTCCATCCTCAATGTCACAGCCGCCGTTATCAACCCCACAATTGAAGTCGGGGCGACGCTCACAGTCTGTCGTGAGAGGAGTTTCCACCTCCTCCGGCAAGAGAGCGAGCATCAGCACGGCATCTTCAGGCTCGACAAGGGATAGCTCTTATTTCTCTGAGTCACGATCGAGTGCTAGTTCCTTGTTCGATGATCTTCCATCCTCCGATCGTCGATCTTCTACTTCATCTATTAACGAGGGGAAAACCGCACGTCCAAGCCCGGAGACGGAGGAGTCTGTTCCTTCGCCGTCACTCCAAATCGCGAGGCGGAATTCGTTATCCCCTGTGCAATCACTTGCCGAACAGGACATAGAGAAATTGATGCTTCAAGTTGACTCATCATCCATGAAACAAAGATCGAGAACATCGTCAACGACTCTTTCACGTCTCCCATCCTCGTTATCGGCGTCAGCTGCGACGGAGAGCTCAACCCCGCTCAGCAGACAAATGTCAAACTGGGTACCGCCGGCAATAAATAAGAAATGGGAAGAACTCAGAACCAGTGAAACGTACGTCCAGGCTCCTACCTCAAGAAGACACTGCTTACGTTCATTACAGGCTATCAAAGCAGTCTAAGCGCGCATCCATCCTGTTAAATGACGTGCTAGCGGTGCTTGCACCACCAATCCCTCCCAAGACAACCTCTTCCACGGTACCCGAAAAAAACCGTAAACTTCCCCAGCCTCCCTCACACCATAATTTGGATTCTTCTTTCTTCGATCCCACAATCTCGGAAACCGGCCCAGTAAGAGTGTTGCCGTCATCGTCACCGTCACCATCGTTGTTAGACGAAGAAGACCAATGTAAATTGGGGGAAGTGCTACAACCTCAAGTAAAGGTACCAGGCATACTGAAGAAGGCAGGTCAAAACGAAAATGCAGAGGAAAAGGAAAAGGAAAAGGAAAAGGAAAAGGAAAAGGAAAAGGAGGAAGAGGATTGGAATTGGTGAGAGTTGGGAGGCTTAAGTTGGATGCCACATAGTCGAATGCATTGCAATAAAAGTACGAACGCCACGAGTACATCATCATTTATGAAATCGAAATATTGCATGCATATGACAGGAGGCGTCTTACAATAATTCTTTTCAGTCCGAAAGTTCTTACGGTTGTATGGCTTCCGTGCGCGGGTGACATGGCAATCACTTCATCAATCTCGGGAAATACAATACATTGCAAACCGAGTTGTTTTTCGTTTGTTGTCTTCAGTGCCGCCCATATCATCAATATGATGATATCCGATGAATAACTCTCTTG